>JAJMJJ010000307.1:0-22567 GCA_030568955.1 Geotrichum siamense (nom. inval.) | reverse complement strand
TTTTTTTTTTTTGTTATCGATCTCAAAATGCTTATGTCATGATTTATCTAATGATTTCCCCACACATTCTTTCCCTTCAAGGTAAACGTATATATGCTATACATAACCCAATTTTTGTCAAATACTTAGCTTTTTTTTTTTTTTTCCTTTTTACTTGTATAAGGAGTAACTGTACATATGTAATTTTTATGCAATATATTATCGAATTCTAAACGACTTATTAATACTAACAGTAACTCTTCATAATTTTTAAATATTTACACATGCAAAATTCATTATAAAACCATCCTATTTTTTCAATTAATTTGTTCGGATTCATTGACCAGCTTTTATTTATTTATATATATCTTGCATAAGTATGATTATTATTTTTTCTTTTTTTTAGAAGTGAATAGCCTTGTCATAAGCGGCCATAGCAGCCTCCTTAAAGGCTTCAGAAAGAGTAGGATGAGCGTGACAAGTTCTAGCAATATCTTCAGAACTAGCACCGTATTCAACAGCCAAAACAGCTTCAGCAATCATTTCACCAGCGTTAGGTCCAATGATGTGAACACCGAGAACACGATCGGTTTCCTTGTCTGAAATAAACTTGACAAATCCTTCAGTGTCCAAGTTGGTCTTAGCACGAGAGTTGGCCAAGAAAGGGAACTTACCAATGTTGTAAGCAACACCAGCAGCCTTAAGTTGTTCTTCACTTTGTCCAACCCATGCAACTTCAGGGTGAGTGTACATAACAGAGGGGATAGCACCATAGTTGACATGTCCATGACCAGACTTGATGTATTCGACAGCGGCAATACCTTCTTCTTCAGCCTTGTGAGCAAGCATGGCACCGAAAGTACAGTCACCAATAACTCTGATATGGGGCTTGTTGGTGCGGTATTCTTGGTCCATGATGACGCGACCACGCTCATCAACTTCAACGCCAACCTTTTCAAGACCAAGACCAGCAGTGTAAGGACGACGACCGACTGCAACTAGGAGAACATCAGCTTCAAGGGATTCGGCAGCACCAGACTTAACATCTTCAACTTCGATCTTGACAATGTCACCTTCACGCTTACCGCTAACAACCTTAGTACCAGTCTTGAACTTAAGACCTTGCTTAGCAAGAAGTTTTTGGGATTGCTTAGCAACTTCACCATCCATACCAGCACCAATGGAGTTTTGGAATTCAATGACGGTGACTTCAGATCCGAGACGAGACCAAACGGAACCCATTTCAAGACCAATGATACCACCACCAATGATGGCAAGTCTCTTGGGAATTTCCTTAAGGGCAAGAGCACCAGTAGAAGAAACAATTCTCTCCTCATCAACTTCAATGCCAGGGAAAGGAGTGGGTTCAGATCCAGTAGCAATGATAATGTTCTTAGCCTTAAGAACAGCATTCTCACCACCTTCAATGGCGTCAACTTGAATTTCATTTTCGTTGATGAAAGAACCAGTACCCTTATAGTATTCGACCTTGTTCTTCTTGAAAAGACCTTCAATACCCTTAGTAAGACCGGTGACACTGTCGACCTTAGCCTTTTGGAGTTGATCCAAGTTTACTTTGACATCACCAACTTCAATACCTCTTTGCTTGGTGTCATGAAGAATTTGGTGGTAAAGGTGAGTACTGTTAAGAAGGGCCTTGGAAGGAATGCAACCAACGTTCAAACAAGTACCACCAAGAGAACCACGCTTTTCGATACAAGCGGTCTTAAGACCGAGTTGAGCGGCCTTAATGGCAGCAACGTAACCACCTGGGCCACCACCAATAATAACAAGATCGTGTTCAGCTACAAAAGAAGAAGTTAGTACTTGAGAAATATTTGAAAGAACAAAATCAAAAATTTGCCGTTAAAAGCCGTGCTTCTATTGGATGTTTGGAGGGGTAGTTAGGAGGGGTTGATGCGATTTTTTGCGTAAAAAAAATTGTGGGAGCATTTACCCGCTTGACAATATTACAGGGGCGTTCAAATCACCACAAAGAATTGGCAGAGATCACAACAAGAAGCACGGATGATTCAAACAGACAGATTGATTTGCCATTGATAGAATGTGATAAATCTGAAATAGAGTCATAATAATACCACCCATCGATAAAAAAAGAAGAGAAAACTTACCATCAGAGGCCATACCACGAATGAATTGGGCGGCACTGAGGATGTTTCTAGTGACAGAAGTTGAAGCTCTCATAGAAGAGCGGACTGTGTTTAATCTCAACATGATAAAAAACTTGAATATGAGAGCGTTGATTGAATGATGATGTTGATGGATGAAAGAGAAGAAAGAAAGAAAAGAAGGAAAGAGCGCAATAAAAAGGGTTGTTTTTTTGCGGACTTTGAAATAACTAAACTTGGGTTGGGGTATGAACTACATTTGCCAATTTAACGCGGTGACCCAACGCTCATTTTCCTATTGGCTGTTTGCTCCCGACTCCCCTCCCTCCTCCACCTACCAAAACACCTGACTGTCTTTTTATTATTTGCTGACTCAATATTTATTTGCTTACAAAACTGCTCTTCCCAATTTCAATCGTTCTTGTGATATCGCATAACTAATTAAGGAATCGTGTAATATATATTACTAATTCTTTTTCATGATCTTAATCACACACGTGCAGTGGCAATTTCTTACATGACATTAATAATAACAAATAATACCACAATTATTAGAAGATTATAATATCACCTTTCTAAGTACTCTTTTTGTAGGATCATAGTAATAGTAAAACTTGACTCCTGGGGAATATATGTGCATGTGTACGTAGAAAGTGGCAAAGCGTATTTTACAAGTAAAGTTACCATTAACGTCGCTTTTGTTATTTTTTGTTCGTCATATTAAACCCTCATAGAGCATATATATCAAAAATAGAGGACCTTAGTTGAATCCTCTGTCTAACAAAATTATACCATGAACCCAAAACAAGCAATAAATCCTGTATTTCTATTTGTTTTATTATCCATGACTTATGTTATGTTGATTGGTTGGAAAAATAGAAACACACAGTATGGCACATCGTCATTTGATGGTAAGAACCAAAATAACTATTCAGGAAATGGTTGCATCCATATATAACGTTTTTTACTTGATAATAATAGTAATACTCATAACATTAAAAAAAAAAGGCTTTTTCTATATATCAACTATAACTCACAAAAAAATATACACAACAACAATTAACACAATTCTATCTTTTGTATAAGAATGAATAAATTAAGTATACACACAATACATTTTATTATTATTTTGATCACAATCTACGTCGTTTGATTGGGCTTGATCTAGAAGTACTAGATGATCTATTGCGATTTCTTGAGGGTGGTGATGAAGTTTTAGATGATCTATTGCGATCTATTGATGGTGGAGTTCTGGATCTAGAAGATGAGCTGTATGATCGACGACTTCTTGGTGATGGAGAACGAGAGTAGCTTATTGATCTGGATCGAGAGCGGGATGAAGAGTAGGACCGTGATCTGGATCGAGAGCGGGATGAAGAGTAGGACCGTGATCTCGATGAAGAGTAGGAGCGAGATGCAGAATAAGAGCGTGATCTGGAGCTGAATGTTGAGTAAGAGCGTGATCTTGATGCTGACCTAGAGCTGGAGGCGGAATAGGATCGTGCTCTTGATCTTCGTGGTCTTAAAATTGACCTTAATCTTGATATTGACCTCGATTCTGACCTTGATCTTGACCTCGATCTTGACCTCGATTCCGATTTTGATCTTGAACCAGAATTATACGTAGACGATCTTGACCGGTCATTTCGTGGAGGCGGCGTAGGAGACCTATTCTTTAAATACTCTCTCATATCTTCGGTAAGAACACCCAACCCAATTGCCGTAAAATAATTAATAGAAAACCTCGTATCTTCACCCGAAGTCTTGGGGAACATATTAACTAAGGATTCTTTCAAATAATCATCCTTAAACCGCTTACTCATTTCATCAAGTCCAATTTCTTGTCTCATTTCTTGTAACAAAATCTTTATGAATATACGGGATGAGGAATCTGATTCGGATTCAGTCATATGGACATATTCGAATACTTCCCAAGTTAATCCATCAGAGGCGAGAATGTAGCCAAAGAGAGTGGCGATGTTTCTGATTTGGTTGGTTTCGTAACGATGGATGGTGGTGTAGTAGGATTGAAATGCTTGACTGAAAAGTGATTGCCAGAATCTGGCTTTGAGGCAGAATCGTAGTGCGACTCCACCATAGGTTTTATTGTAGATTTTTTCTTGTGAACAACACTCGATAATCATGTTGACTATTTCTATTTCGTTTCCTTCGGGGACTTTGACTCTGAATAGCTTGTGTGCGGCTTCGTCAACAGACATAGATGACATGATGGTTAAGTAAATAGTTTTTCTTAATGTTGTTAATTCAACGTTTGTCATATCTTTTATATGCATTGGCTCAGATTCACCCGACTTCGCTAGACCTTGTGGAGGGATGTTATCATCATCCGATTCGCCGACAGAGTCTTCTTCACCTCCTTCACTATTACTTTCATCTTCTTCACTTTCATCATCACCCAGAATCTCTTTTTTAATTTTATCATATTTTGCTTCATTTGCCTCATAGTCAGGATCAAATTTAAAAACATTAAGAATCTCTTCACCTTTAAGTTGATCATCAAGCCCAATCATATGAGTAATTTGATCATCTTCTTCCACCAAATCCAAATCAACGGGAATAATTTCATTATCCTTAAACTGATCTTTTCTTACTTGGAATAATACTTCAATCATATATTGAGTTCTTTTCTCTAATGCACCTTCATGTAAAATAGCTCTAAACCTTTCGAAAACTCCTTCAGTACCAGTTTTAGTTGCTTCAGTTAAAAATGCACCAGCTTCTTTCATAAATGCTACAGCGATTTCGACGGAATCGTCAGTTGGAGTTCGTAGCAATAGAAATAGAAGTTCGAGGGCAACAATTTCGTGGGCCACTTGCTGATTACAAAGATGGGCCAAAAATATTGCAGAACTTAGACATTGCTGCTTATTGTTAAGTTTAAAAGCTCGACGAAACTGAATAACCAAACGCGTTACAAGTAATTCACCCACTTGAGGAAGTTTCGTATTTATCACAGCCACAACCGCCGTATAAACCGGTGTAAAAGGTTGAGCCAAAGCTTGAGCTCTCATAATACTCCTACAAAACAATCCTCTTCCTCTAACCAAATTATGCTGAAATAACAATGGAATAATCTCTTTAATATTTGTATGATTCACCTTGTTAATAGCACCCTGAATGCTCTTCCTTAAATCATTCCAATACACCTGTTGCTGCGTCTTAGGATCATCAATAAGATTCAACTCTGCTTCCAGAGCACGCAACTTAGCTGGTGGAACATATCTACCCCCCGATCTCATTTCCATCAATTTCTTATACTCCTCAGCTGCAGAACTTTTTCTAACCTCTGCCAATTTTCCTTTTCCTTCCTCCTCCTCAGATTTAAGCGCAATACTAGATATATCATCAACATCACGGTCAATAGTGGGCAGCACCACTGGTGACTGGTGTGTTTTATCTGACATTTAGTTAGAAGTAATTTGTAGCCGTGATGTGTGTTTGGTGGGGACATATAAGAAATTTCTATGTGATTTTTCATGCTCTTCCACTACAACAGAGTGTCACGTGGTACAATTAACAAAATAGATGATGGGACATAGATATTAACACTTCAGAGTTGGGTGATATGACTTGTGAGATAAGATTATAGTTTGAACTCTACCGTAGTGAATGTTTCTTCTCCACAAAATTTTTTTCTGATTGTTGGAAGAAAATATGTTCAAAATCGAATATTTGTTATATCGACGTATTAGACCGAGATCTCATACTCTCGATTACTTTCGGCAGTTTAAAAAATATACTATACCCAAAACAAATTACAAACACACCGTAACTTTCTAATATACATGTATGTACTATATAGTATGTTCATCTGTAAATAGTATTGGACAGGTCCAACCATCATAGTGACAATGAGTCAGTACAAGCCCATATGTACCATGTAGTAAACCATGACAACTTTTGAAGTCATTTGCACCAGGCAAAATGTTACCAACCGTTCTATTCCATGCAGATATGTGAAATCGCTTACTTGAACTAAAGTATTCGACCCACAAATCACGAATCACCCAATTATAAAATATCGCGGCATTTTTAACATTCCTAGTACATTTACATGCAAAGGTTCCATGTTTTTATCAATTAGTACTATGCATATTACATATATGCAAGAGACCAAATACATATAGTACTATAGTTTTGGAATACAATGACTGAATAGAAACCTCGATCGTGATCCTCTTGTAGAAGGTTGGGGGGGTTTTTTTTTTGTTCATCAAATAAACTTACATATAACAGGAAATACAATCAGGGGACCCTTTTCGATCCATCATCAATTTTGAAAAATAATAAAAAGGGATTTTGTGAGAACTAAAAACAAAACTAAAACTTTTCAAACAAATAAAAACAAACAAAATTATATAGATGCATATGCAAAGGTAAAAAAAAAAACAAATAATTTAACAATTGGGAAATGCTTTTCTAGGAAAGAAGCTAAACCCAAAAATTTGCCTAATGAAAAAATTTTGAAAAGAAAAAATTCTTTCAAGAAGATGATGCAGAATTATTGAAAGCTGGTAGATGCAATTTCAATACCTTCAATCATTTGAATATTATCAAACTCTTTCAAATCTTCGTCATCTTCGAAATTCCATTCCCCATCCTCATCACCTTCACTAAAGTAAAACTCTTCCACTTGTCTACCCCAAGCACCTAAATCTTCTTCATCCAGCTCCAAGTCAGAAAGCTCGCTGCTGTCAAAGCATGATATCACAACTCCCGATTCATATCTTTCACGGTCACGGCGTCGTTGCTTGGTTTCAAGATTAATGAAATGTTGTGTGTCGAGATCGTATAATTCTGTAGTGGTTGTTTGTGGTTGTGACGTGGTCTGGGAATCAATAGGCTCGAAAGACATTTGTGATTGACATGAGAATGACGATGCAGTTTTAGTTGACATGACGGTGATAGTATTAGTTAATAGATGTGTAAATATAAATGATGGAGTAAAAATGTAAAAAAGCAGGGAAAGCTGCCTTATTTTAAACGTTTTACATTTTGCCAAGCCCATTCTATCGATAAGACTATCTTACCCTAGCCCAAATATTGAGGCTGATGATAAATATTTTTTAAGGTGAAAAAAAAAAGCCACTTTGCCCCCAAATATTACGTAACATCCTTTATTTTGCTGATGATTTTTCGCAACAAGCGAACTAAGTAAGTAGCCAAATTCATTGTCACAGCACACCAACCATCTACATAGTAATAGACGTATCCAGCACTGTGAAGAAGAAGAAGAAGAATTATGAGGAATGAAAGTAGAACTAAAGGCAGGTGATTGATTGGTTGATTAGCATTTCCAATAGTCACACTACCACTGAGCCTTAATGTGGTTTAGTTCCAACTGACGAAGATAAAAAAAAAAAAAAAAAAAAAAAAAAAGGGAAAGCCGATCTTGTCCGGTAATTTACGGTTTTACGAAACAATCCGATTTTATCATTATGACGCACAGATCTGGTGGCCAAGTCTGAGATTCGGAATCTTGGCCTTCATTATATCATCATGCCGTCTACTAGCAGTCAATCTGTATGTTAAAGGCAAAGAACGTAACACACTGACATTGATATGGCACATCTGTGCTGGTGCATCTTGTCCATGCAGGCAATGTTTTAAATCACCTGCAATTAAACGGCGATTCTCGTTGTTAACAACAACAGTGGTAAACACACTTTATTCATTTGTTGGAATGGAACAAGAAATTAGCTCTATTCGATGATTATATTTGGTTTAATTATCACGAACTTTATGATTAAAACTTATCACATACTCCCAACTATCTATAAAGTCATGTGTATATATGCATATGTGTCATGTGCTTTTAGTATGATTGTCATTTTTGGGGGATATGACAGTAGTAGCTAATATGATAAGGGGTAGTACACGCCATGGTTAATTTATATCGATCTAATTAATAACACCAAACATCCACAGTTAACAATAAAAAACATTATGGTAGCCAAGAACAATCCAGGATAAAATGTACTTTCACCTAAAAATTCCAACTTGTAGCCTTCACTAACCCAGTACCCTTGAGTGCCAACCCATAAGGAAACGGCAATGAAAGTGATGATCCATCCAGCACGACCTTTGGCTTGGATACGATCGAGGAGGGTGGGGAGATATTGAGGAAGGAATACCATGTACCACATGAAGTATTGGGCGGTGCAGACTTTGTTGAATGTGACGAATGCAAAAGTTTGGAGGAGAAGGGTTTTGGTGAGGTCGTAGCGAGCGAAAAGGAGGGGGATTATGAGAGCTGAGAGCAGGAGTTGAGGGAGGAAAGCCCATTTAGAAGCTTCGAGTATCATGGGAAGACTTTGATGCTGAACGGAGGGAGAATAGGTCATGTAGAGTAGTGTGCTGTAGGGAGAAAAGTTGTGTCGGTGATCGATTCGTGACATGTGATGTAAGTAACTGTGCTCGAGGAACTCGTAGCCATATCGCCAGTAATAGTATCCGGTTAAGGAACAAAATGTAATGGCGGATGTGAATAAAAATTTTAATACCTTCTTCGTCATCAAACCTTTGATGAAAATGCCCATCTTGACTTTCCCATTAACAATAGGGTTACTGGGTAGTAACCAAACAACGACACTTGGAATATAAATTACAGGATAGATTTTAAAATGAATGGCTAATCCACCTAGCATCCCAGCTGTAACGATCCAACCTTGGTACACTGCAAACACAAACGACATCACCATAGCCCCTAACAACCCTTCACTCGACCCTCTTGTCGAGATCACACTAACCATTGGATTAATCAGCCAAACAGACGAACAAATAACTGCTTTTCTTTCATCCACCCCTCTCATCCTCAACAACCTCAACCCTAAATACCCGGCCACAATATCCCCCACTGCAAAAAGCACCTTCCCTACACTGAAAAATCCTGGCACCGTTGTAGGTTTCAGTAACCATGCCAACAACGGCGTATACCTATAAGTAGCTCGCTCATAAGGCGATCCTCCACCATATGCCATGAACCGTGCTGCATCTGTGAAGACAAAATAATCAATATCAGTAAACCGGGGTACCATCGTAGCATCTTGCCATAGTCCCCAGAAAAATATAATGATACGCTCAATGATCGCAAAACATATGATTGAAAATGTACTAAAATACCAGGGCGTAAAAGTTCTTGATGATGAAGATGAAACAATTGGTCGTCGTGGTAGTAGCTTTTCTGACATTATGCTGCCGTTTGTGTGTGTGTGTGTGTGTGTATATATATATGTGCGTGTATCGTGATTTGAGAGGTGTGTGGCTTGATATCGAAGCAACATATTGTAATTTTTCACCATTACCTAATCAAGTAATACAAGCTTTATATAATGGGTTAGGTTTAAGGAACCCCACCAAAATTCATATAGATTTCCTATGTCTACATAGAATCTCTCCATCCCATACACGTTTCCTCTCAAACCATGTCCAACTTTCACCAATTCCAATCCTACGATTTTCAATCAGACTCATCCTTTCAATCAGGTCTTAAGTCCATTGCTCAATCTGTTCCGTCCCTAACTGATGACATTCTTTTTCAAGCCAAATCTTTTTTCTTTCAAAAAAAATTCGGCATCTCTATTGACAAAAATGAGTATCTTGAATGGGAAAAGCATCAACCACAAGAAGAACAATTGACTACCACCACTGGTACTGAAGAACCATCTAAAGAAGAAACTTATCCTTCAAAGTATGCACATATAGTTGAACTAATTATGTCTGGAGCACCTATCCCTGGGATCATTGATGTCCCGGATACGATACTAGGCAAGGAAGCACAGTCCGAAAGTCATGCTGAAGAAAGAAAGAAACCATGGGAAAAATGAGTTTTCTGTATATTTATATTTTATTTTGGACGAGAGTGTTTTACTTATTTCTTTATCATGATGTGTAAATCTTTAGAGGTAATTATTATTGTTACTTGATGATCACAACAGGGATCAACTTGTGAGAGGATAAAATGTTTTTACCTCTTGGAATTAAAAGCAAAGAAAATAAAAATATTTATACATGTATGGATTAATAAATAAATAAAATTAATAAATAAATCAAAATAAGTAAATAAATAGTTTATTCTGTTTAAAAGTAGTCGTACTACTTATATAATAAATAATTAATTATTCGTAAAGTCAGCATTACGTATTAACAGCAGTTACACTACTTGTATATGATAATGTCTTTTCCATATCCCCTCGATATATTCTTCTATAAGCCATCTTTTGAAACTCACTCATACTTTCAAAGAAATGTCGTCCGGCAACATGCACTTCTATTCGATGAATCAATCGAGCTATTGCTAGCCTAACTTGTGGATTCTTGTGGAAAAGTCCATATCCAATGTAAAAAAGATTTTGAAGACTTGAAGCAGTAAGTAACCACATTGTATCGAAATCATCATGTACATTTTCAGTTAGAGTAGTGTAAATGTAGGCAGATTCTTCTTGACTCATTTTTTGAGTCTTGAGTCGATCTAGGTGATAGTCGAAATCGAACACGCTCTTAGGAGGCTTAGGAAAGAAGGTATATCGATCATGAATAAAATATTGATAACTACGAGAGTGTCGCCAACCTTCTATTACTGGTGCGTATGTATTGAAGTCATGTAGCTTTTGTGATTCACTCGTCCAAGTGTATCCATATCCAGGGATAACATCGTAAGTGGGATCTGATATTGAAGGCCATAATTGTGTTTTACCATATTTGAACTCCTCATAATTAGTAGATATACGAATAAATCTGTTGATGTAGTCTCGAAATCGAGCCCGAACTGATGTTTCGGCATAGTGATCTGTTAACATGGATTTTAGGTCATTGATAAATGCAAGATCTTCAGGGTTCATAAGATCATCAATGCTCAGTTGAGAATTAGATTTAGATGAATTCATAGTTGTTGGACAAGGAGTTCCAATATCCGTGGATATTTTAATAGTTCCTGTTTCTAGATCCACAAAAATGTCCCACCACGAAGGATGATGACCAAATGCCGGGTTCTTAACGCCTGCGATATATCCTTTTGAAGATAATAAATCATCTACTTTACTTAGATCAGTGTATGGGAATGAATTTGTAACAAATGACCGTAGAATCCCTCCACTTGCTAGTGAACATGCTGCTAACACTCTATCTGAAACCTCGCCTGAAGGCCTATTTAACCCCACAAATAGAATTCGTTTCTGTGTCAAAAGCCCATTGATTAAAATTAGTAGTGGTGGTGTTAAAGGTCCATATATTGTCAATTCTGGGTGCAATACTTTGCAAGGTTCTTTTATATTGAGGAATGTTGATATTAGACTAATCAATGAGAAATCGCCTACTGATTCGGAGGAATAGTCCAGGGGGATTTTGATTGGAATTTTCATTCCGTTGAAATGAACTTTTGATTCGTAAAAATGTGTATTTTGATTAAGATTTCGTTTGATATGAGCATGGCTCTTCAGGTCGATATAATAGCTACTACTTCGGTCGGACATAATTGAAGCTAATGTCGGTGAACTGTTTAAACTAAGATGAGGATCTTCTTCAAACTTTTCGATAAACATATTCGGCTTTTCTGATGCTGATAATATCTGTCGTTCCAAAAAGTTGAGTTTGGGAATGTGTGACAAATCGATTGAGTTGATAGCTTCATAAAGAGTTTTCAGACTGTCAATGGCTGGTAATCTGAAAAACTCGTCGAGTGCAAGAAGCAGTAAAGGTTTAAAAACATGGAAAAATGGATGTGGAGTCACAATGCACATTGATTTAACGACAGCACCTCTTTTAACGTCCTTATCAAACTTCGTATTGACCAAGTTGAGCACGTAGAGTTTTTCTGCTCTCTCCTTTTCTCGTTCATCGATAATATGGTACTGAAGTTGAGTGTAGCCTCTTTGACGATACAAGTAAAATATAGTCCAATCCTCAGTACGAACGTGCGATTGATCAGGTAGCATCAGCTCTGCTATGAGATTTCTATCGCCCTGAATTGAACTTGGGTACTGATAACGAACAGTTGGTCCTGAATCGATATCAAACTCTGCTGCCAACACATATTCCGCATGAAGACCCATAAAGTTGATTTCAGAAAACATTCTTCTTCATTCAAAATCAATTTTCCCAAGTAAACCGAAATAAAAGTGGTCAAGGGCAATGCTGATGTTTTAATTTATGATTAAAAAAGGGGATAATTTGATTACAAAAAAATAGGGAGTTTTTTTTTTTTTTTTCTTTTTCCGTGGAATGAATATTAAGAAGGGGAAGAAAAAATTCCATACAAAAATTTATTACAGAAGAAAAAGTTAAAACATAAAACATAAATCTTCCATATACATTTTCAATGCTACACTATTACCGCTTTAAACTTCACAACATGTCCAGACAGGCTCATTCTGAGACATCATAACCTTAGTAACAAAAAAATAGTGATTTGTTTCCTAAATGTTTTTTGAGAGAAAGTGATACTGTTTTTTAGCAAGGTATGTGATTTTTGGTAAAGAGTAGAGTTGTTTACTCCACCTTTGGTTAAATTATTGAATACTGGATAATGACGTGTTTGAATACTAGTGGAGACATATTTAAGAGTTTAATGCTGATTTTTATAGTCATGTATTATGTACATGGAAGTACACATGTATGTTTATTGTAAACCTTTTGAGGTTGTCATTTGAATAAAAAATGATGTAATTTGATATCTTTGTAGATAAATACATAGAGATAAACAGTAATATGTATATGCCTTTTATCATTTCCTGCAACCTAATAGAATAAAGTCAAGAATAGAAGAAGGTAAAATGAAACATTGCAACCCCAAAATTCTCGCGCTAGCACAACCTTTCTAGGATCCCATCAAATTAACAAATATAAATTCTAAGAAGTAGGAAATGAAAATATATATCAATGCATATCAATCAAATGATTTCGTAGGAATAAAAATTAAATCATTTTATTTTTTTTACCTTTATATTATTTAATGTTTTAACTTGACGAGAAACTTACATTGCGAATAAATACATAAACACTTTTTAACCTTCTAGAATTGACATTTTAAGTCATCCGATCTTTTAAAATAGCAACCAATTCTATTGTATATATTTTCCAATTGTCATTAAAATAGGGGTTGTTCTTTCTCAAAATAATGACTAGAGTTTTAGGCACC
The DNA here is from genome assembly GCA_030568955.1 of Geotrichum siamense (nom. inval.). Classification (NCBI taxonomy): domain Eukaryota; kingdom Fungi; phylum Ascomycota; class Dipodascomycetes; order Dipodascales; family Dipodascaceae; genus Geotrichum; species Geotrichum siamense (nom. inval.). The sequence continues at coordinate 9,304 of JAJMJJ010000307.1, read as the reverse complement.
CTAGAAACCTTCAATGTTAAAACCTTGGAATACACATAATTGTGGAATATTAGAAGTTAGGTACTGCTTAAAAACAGAATTAAAAATTAAATTATGCTACTTATTTATTTATTTTTTCTTTATCGAAATTACAACATTGTATTTTTTTTATGAGCCTGATTTAAAGAATACTTGTATTATTAAATTTAATTAGTTATTATTATTTTCTATTTTAGGGGTATCGCCCTTTCTCAGGTCCAAAATACCCTGTGTCTTCTGGTACTGGTAATCTGGCTTGTCCTAAAGCATCTTCACCTTCAAAAGCTACTCTATTGCCCCACCAATTAAGTGGTTTTGGTCTATACTGTACTGCAAAGAAAATTACTATTGCACTAGCTGCAACACCAGCTTGTAATGAAGATGCAATAATGTAATTATATCTTTCCCACCATTTAAAGTAGCGTGTTTTAAGATAGCTCATGAATACCCATGAAATGTAAATGGCAGGAGTCGCATAGGCAAGATTGAATGGGGCGTATGCAGCAAATCCACCAATAACAAGTATTGGTTGCACATAGTACATGGGACGGGGGAAATACTTCTTGAGGCCGAAAATAACAAAAGGAAGAATTGCACCTATTATAAAACAGTATTGTAAAGCTGGATAAAGTGTTTTAAATACACGTTTGGGGCCCAATACTCCCCAAACAATACTAGAAGAAAAAAATGAATTCACACTTGGACAAGTAAACTTTTCACGCTGTCTAATTGTGCATAAATCTTTCACACTTGTCATTTGCCAATTAATGACTCCAACAGTAACAAGGACTTGAAGTAAAGTAGAAATCAATTGACCAAAAAACATTGCTTTGGGAGAAATTTTGGTGTAGTGGCCCATTTTTTGATCAGTAATGTAGTTTTGAGCTTGTCCATCTATATTGTACCCATAAGATTTGAGTAACATTAAGGCATAACCATTTCCAGGAAATATTGTTCCAAATATAAGTTCCATTAAGACATTTAACCCAAATTGAAACCCTGATGTAGAATAAATAATAGTAATGGGGATTAAGAAAATAAAATTTAAACCCATTGCTAAGAAAATTGACCAAATAGGTGTGTTAGTAGGGTAGATTGATACACATGCAATACCACAACCAATAGCAATTAATAGTATAATTAGAAACCACCAATCTGGCACTTCACTATATTTTGACATCATAATACTATGATTATCCCTATGTTTAGCATAATTGGAAGTACTTGGATGTCTGAGATTATCCCAAATGCTTGTAAAAGCCGTTAATAACGATCTCCATTCATTTGCCAAAGTATATATAAATGCAAAAGGATACAATGCAAAAAATGCACCGTAAAGAACCAAGTTTGCAGCTGTATAGAACGGTGGTGAATATTCTTCATACTTTTTGTGGTCTAACAATCCATTTGTGAGGATTCTTTTTACATCATAAGGTTCTCCTGTGTTAGTGTAGAGAAGATTAGAGTTGATTGGAAGAAACCCCGTCCAACTTGAATTACTCCAATAAATTGCTGGAATTACTAACAGTCCTGAAATAAGTGCACCAATATAACCGTTTATCTGTGAAAGAAATGGCATTTGCATAGGAAACCAGAAATTCATTAAGGTCCAGTCTAGCGTAGGAAGAGGATTTAATCCCAATCCCGAAATAGTACCTGTAATTGCAGCAAGATTGAAATTATTTGGTGCAAACCATGTAGTCCAGTTAAACATACTAAGCGACTGAAATAAGTAGTTAGGTATCCAGAAATAAACAAAAGTACCTAGGAACATATATAAAAATAACCTATACCTTGTGATTGTCCATCCATGGACACTTACATAAGATTCTTTATTGATCAAGGCTTTATTAAGTGCAATGGTGGGAAGAATAATAGGCCAAAGAGATCTCACTGAATAAATACTAATTTTTCTCATTAATCCGGCAAAGCCATAAGCTGAAAATTGTGTGGATAAAATTAACAGAAATTGATACCCAAGTGTTACCCAAGTGTTTCCGTAAAACATTGGTAACTTTTGCGTCATAATGTTAAATGTTGCAATGAAAGCTCCGCCATTGGAGACATTGAAAATAATCGATGTCAACATCTGTTCCTTAAAAGTCCAAGGACCTGGGTTAAGTGAATGACGTTTACCTCTAATAGTAATTCCCCAGTCTGGTAAATATTCCATCGCTCTTCCACATGGTAGTAACAAAATTTGTAGAATCCCAGAAGATAAGTCTATAGATGGCTGACGAGGGTTGAAAAATTGATTTACTCCGGTGCCAATAATTGTCCACATAAATCCTAAAAAGTAAGCTCTTATTGTTGCACATTTTTCATTGGGGTCATCATATGGTTCTGTAACTGCCCTAATTTCGGGATATGGCGAGTGATACGCGATAAGAACTGCATTAATTTTCGTTTCCTCCTCGTAGTTTCTTAAGCTATTACTTGAAGATTCTGATCCTTGAACCAGTTCTTTGATGCGATCCATGACATCCATGGGAAAGTTTATATCATCATTATGAAATATTATTGCTTCTCTCAAAATCTTTATAGCTTCATTTAAGGATATTTCACTGTATTTTTGTAGTAAATAATTACTTGTCCGATGTTCATCTGAGCTGATAATATCTTTCCCAAACCTTATACGAATATCGTCACATTCAGAATTAAATGAAGCAGTTTTTTCCGTGACTGTTACTTTCACTTCCGTTTTCTTTTCAAAACTCGACATCTTTTAAAACTACACCTCAAAATAAAATAATAAATAAATTAAAATATAATAGGGCATATTTATATAAAAAAAAATCTTATTGAAAAATTATGTGTTTGAGATCTTAAATATGCATGACTTTCAATTTCAAATCCCATATATTGAACAGAATCTTGTTTTATAAGCACCATGAATTACCAGCCAGCTAAATGTATAATTACATATGCTATTAATTCAACAGAAAATTAAAACAGAAATATAAAATAATAGTAATGACATGAATGGAGGAAAAATGTCAAAAACAAATAGGTTTGGTCAAGGATAATTTTCAGGTGAAGGGCCCACATACCCCGGATCTTCTGGAATTTTGTATCTTGCAAACATATTACCATCAATTCCGGCAAATGATATTGAATTTCCCCACCAATTAATGTCTTTTGGTTTATACTGTACAGCAAAAAAGATAATAACAGCAGAAAATGCACAACCGGCAGTTAATGAAGCAGAAAGAACATAATTATATCTTTCCCACCAGGGTTGATATCTATAACGCAAGAAATACATAAATGTAAACGAAAGATAAATCCCCATAGTCAAATAAGATAAATTGTAAGGTGCAAATGCCAGCATTCCACCAATAACCAGAGTGGGCTGAAAGTACCTCGTCTGTTTTGGGAAAAACTTTCTCAACAACAGACATGGTAAAGGAGCTAAAGCACCGATCAAGAAACACCACTGCAAAATTGGATACATTCCCGTAAACACCTTTTTAGGTCCAATAACACCCCAAAATACAGATGCCGAAAAAAATGTGTTGGCTCCGGGACATGAAAACTTTTGAGGTTGATGCATTGTACAGAGTCCTTCAATGTTTGAAATTTGCCAGTTTACAATACCGATTGACACAAAACATTGAATTAGAGTGGAAATCATTTGACCTTTAAAAATTGCCCGGGGCGGAACTTTTGCATAATGTGCCATTTTTTGATCAGTGATATAATTTTGTGCTTGTCCATCAATATTATATCCATAACATTTCAAGATATTCAACGCTGTTCCATTTCCAGGTAAAGCATATCCAACAATAAGTTCAACCAACACATTCAATCCAAATGAAAATCCAGTGACTGCGTAAATAAGTGATATGGGAATCAAAAATAAGAAATTTATTCCAATGGCAAAAAAGATTCCCCATACTGGTGTATGAGTATCAGGATACACCTTTACCATAACAATTCCTAAAATTAATGCAATGACTAATATAAGAGAAAACCACCAATCTGGAACTTCTTCATATTTAGACATCATTTGACAGTGAACGTCATCATGCTTATCAAAATTTGATCGCCTAGGATTCTTTAATGTTTCCCAAAGATCTTTAACACTTCCCTGGATAGCCTTCCATTCAGTAACAAAAGAATAAATAATGGCAAAAGGATACAATGCAAAATAAGCACCATAAACAATAAGATTTGCAGCTGTATAAAATGGGGGCCCATAATTCTGATACTTTTCTGTATCCAATAATCCATGTGTTAAAATTTTAGAAACGTTGTATTGAGTTCCAGTGTTAGTAAAAATATGATTTGAGTTGACAGGGAAATACGACGTCCATTTGTAGTTTGTATAATACAGTGCAGGAATTAGGATAACGCCAGCTATTAAACTCCCAACATATTGGTTGAATTGAGAATAAAATGGGACATTAAGTGGACCACTATAATTCATCACAGTCCAATCAAAAGAAGGAAGTGGATTGACACCAAGTCCACCGATTGATCCTGTAATAACAGCCAAGTCAAAGTTTTGAGGTCTTATCCAAGTAATCCAATTAAAAATAGACGTGGCTTGAAAAAGATAATTTGGAATCCAAAAGTAAATGAAAGACCCAATAAAGCAAACTAAAAAAAATCTATACCTGGAAATCGTCCAACCATTTGCCGCTTTTTTGGATTCTTGAGCAGCTAATGCTTTATTTAAAGCAAGAGTTGGAAGTAAAGTTGGCCATACAGCACGCACAGGGTAAACAATTAATCTTCGCATAATTCCAGCAAATCCAAAGCCAACAAATTGAGTTGAGAACACTAATAAAAATTGGTACCCTACATTTGCCCACGGACTATGATAATACATGGGCAATTTATCAACCAAAATATTATACAAACTAGCAAACGCACCTCCAATTGAAACGCTTACAATTACTGTTGCCAACATCTGTTCTTTGTAAGTCCATGGCCCAGGATTTATTGAATGTCGTTTACCATTAAATGTAAATCCCCAATCGGGCAAGAGTTCAGTCAATCGACCACAAGGCATCATAAAAATTTGTAAAATGCCAGATGTCAAACTAATAGACGGTTGTCTCGGTGAAAAAAATTGATTCATTCCTGTTCCTATAATAGTCCAAAAAATACCCCAAAAGTATGCTCTAAATGTTTCTGCGGGAGTATTAGGATCATCAAATGGATCTGTCACTGCCCTTACTTCTGGGTATGGTGAATGATAATAAATCAAAGTGGCTTCTTTTCTTGCTTCAATTCCTAATATATCTGGGTCTGACCCAAATGCTTCCGGTCCTTGAACAATTAATTGAATTTTCTCCATAACATCATGTGGAAAATTCACATCATCGTCATGATTTTTTATCGTATTATTCAATATTTCAATGGCTCTTTTAACCGACATTTCTTTATATTTCTCATATAAAAATTCCGATATTGGATCTTGCGTAATACCATCTGGATCAGCTCCCAAAGATATCTTAACTTCTAACGCTTTTGATTCATCAGAAGTTGATCCACTAGATGTCACATCTGCAGATTGTTCATAAACTGAATTTTTTTTCTCCTCCATCTTTATTGATATCAAAGAAAAAAAATATTTATTGTTTTTAATTACTAAACTAATATGACCATATTTGAGAATTCTAAATTATTATATACAAAAGATTAAATTACAATTGTAGGCATGAACATTAAAAACAAAGTAATAAACAGGGGCTTTTTTGTCTCCGAAAATTATTTCCAAATAAACAATGATATAATTTATTATTTTATTTTTGAAATTGGCCTGGAATATATTTTTTATTGATTTTTTACAATATCACATGTTATTACTTATTTATCAGTGGATCTTAATGATAATTATATTCCCAAATAATTGTATTAATAGCCAATATTTTCTTTTATAACATAATCTGTTTTAAAAGTTGATAGTTAAATAGATTATAAATACTCTTCAAAACTCGTTACTGGCTTATCTTAAAGCAATTATATTTAGGCGTGGTTCAAAGGCACCACAACGATTAAAGTCCAAAAGTAGCAAACACTTCTATATTTTATTGACCAAAAAAATATATAAAATTACATATATATATATATATATATATTTTTTCCCATGTATGTCCTAAATATATTAATTATATATATTGATATAAACCTAAGTTCAAAATATCATTTTAAAAAAATACTTCTTTGCTGTTTTACATTTTGGTTATTTTACAGTTTAATAACACTCATCGTTTGACCAGTCTTCTGCTTATTTATCCTTTTCAATTTATTTTGGTTGTAAAATACTTTAACAAGTTGCAGATTTTCACGTTCTAATTTTCTACATAGCTACTAAAATTAGTTGAAATAGGTCAAGAATAAGTTATATATTGCAATTTTAAATTAGTTGACCATATTTGTACCAAATTTAATGCAAAAATTACACGCTAAAACTAAGAAATTGTAGGTTACAGTCCATACTTACAACTTAATTCTTGGAATTATTTTTTTTCTTTTTTATTTTATAAAATCTGAGAGTTAAATTTTTGTTACATGTATAGAACTCTGGATATGACATGTTGAGACATATTATGAAAACATGGCTGGGTACAGGGAAAACCAGAAACCAGATGTACTGTGGTATGTGTGGTATAGTAAGGATATTATCGCAGAGCGCTGAGTAGGATATATAGATTTTGAATAGAAAAAATGCCAAAAAAAAATATGCTTTGTGCTAAGTTCAAAGTTGGGACAGTCCGACAATTTGAAGTTGAAAAGCAAAAACTACTTTAACAAACCATATATATATTTCAGTAATGAGTACTACAAGCTAAATCATAAGGCTAGTTATTTTAAAAATTGATATAGTCTCTTAATGTTTACTGATTTAAAATTACTTTAATGTTCCATTAGCAAGCTTGACATAATTCTATTCCTTTGATGACAGATAAATATGTATAATACCGCTATTCCTACACGAAACAGAATGTCATCTTCCACAATGCAACTTTTGGACAACGTAAGTTAAAAAAAAAATAAAGATTGCGTACAACCCAATTTGCTTATAGAATTATTTTGTGACCCCCCTACAACTGGTATGAATCTCTCCTGACTAATTAATATTTTTTATATCTCCATATTTACAAGTCGCTGAGATAATTATATTATATTGGCTGAATATCTTTTATTCATTTGCACTTAGTTCAATTTTTGAAGTTATCAACACTGGGTCCTGACAGTATATTACATGTATAACAAGACATATCATACCTACATATACAATATTTTTTTAGGTAAAATATTAATAAAAAAATTCATAAATATCATTAATAATAAAGATGTTTTATATAAAAGAAAGTTTATAGAGCTGGATCTTCAAGAGATTCAACCATAATTCGTCTAACTGGTTTCTTATGGGTAGAATGAGACTTTTCTTTGCTCTCTTTTTCTTTTGCTGCTTTCAAGTCTCTCAATATAGATTTTCGAAGTTCATCAACTTTGTCAGCATATGTAACAGCACGGCCAGTCAACATTTGTTTTCTTCGCTTATCAGATACATTGGAAGTTGAGAGTTTATCTAATTCTTGATAGAGGTCTTCAATAGCTAGTTGGGCTTTTTGAAGAACTTTGGAACGAGATAGTAATCTCTTTGCATCTGATGAAAAATCGGAATCGGAAGAACTAGTAAATTTGTTGTTGGATAAACGTTCATATGTATCAATATGATGATTGAGTTGAGACTCAAGTTTGTTAAGGATAGGATATATTGTACCCTGGCTTTCAAAATCTGTCTCTTGTGATGAGCCATGTGATGTAGAAGATTGAGAAGTAGCAGGTTTAGGAAGTTTATCAATAGTTTCTTCATCGCTTTCCACGTCACTTCTCTCGTCGATCATAGGCTGTTCTTGTTTAACTTCTTCTTCTTCACCTTCAGTTTCACTCTCTTCATTGTAATCTTGATTGTATTCGTCTTCCTTTATATTGGACAATACTGGTTTCTGCTGGGCATTTTCCTCTTGTGCCATCTCCTCGCCAAAAGGATCATAGAACTGGTTCCAGCTATGACCTCTAGCTTTAGCAACTCTTCTCTTTTCCTTTTCCTCTAACTCTCTCAAGTATTTTTGGCGGCGAAGTTCAGAGTTGTGTCTTCTACGACGGAACATATCGAAAGGCGAATGGAAAAATGTTTGCTGAGGATAGTAGTAATCAGCAGGTGTTTGATAAGTAGTTCCAAACATATTTTAAAATAATGTGATTAATTGATTTAATAGTTGAAATTTTCGTTGTAAAAATTGATGAAAGAAAAATATTTTTTCAAGAGAGGAAAAACTTAACGTTTATATAAACGTTTGTGGAGAACATGATGTCATTTGTAATTGAAAATCTGGGGTATTCGAGAAAATAGATGGTGTTTTCTGGAGCCGTTGGGAGTTTTCTCGACCTTTACCGGTGATTCTAGAACTATCCGCTAAAAACATAAGCCTTAAGTTTTATTTTGATAACGAGCAATGTTACCAGTGCCCTGGATTCATTTTTAGTTTCATATTATTCAATGTTTAAGAACAAAATAGAAATGCAAATGTCAATAAATTTACTATTTATGTTAAAGGTAAAAGGTTTTCTGAAAACACCAGCAAACTTTTCAACATCCTTAACGCCTGTTATGAATGGGGAAAAATCCACTATATATCTTTTGATTATGATGAGAAAATTGGTTTCACGCAATAATAATAATAAATAATAAATCTGTTTATAGTCCTATATAGAATCTTAGGTTTCACGCACACCGTAAAAACTTTGAGGTAAAAATACACACATTTCTAATAATGACCATCGCAATGCTATGTTCATAGTCCTATATGAAATCTTATAAGTAAATATAAAATGAATACTAAAGTAAAAATGAAGTAGTCACAAAATAAAACTTTATGTAAACAATAATAATAATAATAATCATTCTGTTTATATAAGGAAGACTGTGTTAAATTTTGCCTGAGACAAGCTTTTAAGGTCACATATTTCCCTGTGTCTTTTGAATTATTATAGTTAGGATGGGGCTAAATTTTTCAGAAATCAGTAATAAAACTAATTACCGTGCAATGGGAAAACTTGATTATCAATAATAATAATAATAATAAATCTGATTAAAGTCCTATATAAAATCTTATGAATAACAATTAAATAAATACTAATGTAAAAATAAAATAATCACAAGCATAAAACATTATATGAAAGAAGACTGTGTTATTGTTTGCCTGATACAGGCTTCCATGGTCACATTTTTCCCTGTGCATTTGAAATTTTTTTCAATTATGAT
>JAJMJJ010000306.1:0-22661 GCA_030568955.1 Geotrichum siamense (nom. inval.) | reverse complement strand
TACACCGGCACTTCTCTCTAGATGGTAGGTCCTATGGACCGTTGGCTTGTAATGGTTTTTCCCTTAAAGAGATTATTCTCTACATCTGGAGGTAATAAGTTTCTCCATTAGGATGATTAAGTTTTCCCATTGCACATTAATCGGTTTTGTTACTGATTTCTGAAAAATTTGGCCCCATCATAATTGAAAAAAAAAAAAATTCAAATGCACAGGGAAAAATGTGACCATGGAAGCCTGTATCAGGCAAACAATAACACAGTCTTCTTTCATATAATGTTTTATGCTTGTGATTATTTTATTTTTACATTAGTATTTATTTAATTGTTATTCATAAGATTTTATATAGGACTTTAATCAGATTTATTTTGTGACTATTTTATTTTTACATTAGTATTCATTCTATATTTACTTATAAGATTCTATATAGGACTATAAACAGATTTATTATTCTTATTAAAACATTATATAAAAGAAGACTGTGTTAAATTTTGCCTGATACAGGCTTACAAGGTCACATTTTTCCCTGTGTCTTTTGAATTATTATAGGTAAGATGGGGCTAAATTTTTCAGAAATCAGTAATAAAACTAATTCATAAGGATGATCAATTTTTCCCACTACATTTAAATTAGTATTACTACTGGTTTTTTTAAGAATTTAATAATAATAAATAATAGTACAAATCTGATTGTCCTATGCAACATCTTGTATACATTACAGTAATCGGGAAATATAAAAATTAAAAATGGAATATAATTAAAAAATGTATACATATTGGTACTGGGTATTTTTTTATTGTAGGTATGTACACACTTCGTTAGTAATAATGTTGTAAGAATTTTTAGGTCAAAAAGAATTACAATCATTCGACGGGAGTGATTGATTGGTAAAGTGTATTAATAGGGAAGAATATTTGGTGCTTGTGTGTCTAAAATGCTAAAAAAGAATAACAGTCAAACATATTTATTATTATTATTACTAACACCATGTGAAAACTGGAGGTTTGCTCTTAACTGTCTGGAGTCGTTCAACTATAACGGTACGTGTAGCTTGTGAATATTCGGCAACACCGAATCCAATCATTCGTTCTTCGTTTTCGTTATTGCTAACGGAGCATGTAACTCCCTGAACTTGTGGCGGTGAACCACTAGGCACCATCAAATTGTTGGGATTTGAACCGATCCCATCTGGCGTTAATGGGGACGGTGATGATTCTGGTGTATCTTTGATCAAATCTTCGAAAACATTATTTCCTGCCCTATATCGAGCTTCAAGATTTAGTGATGACCCTCTAGAACGGCCTTTCTTGTGACTTTTCTTCGATGATGCATCAGATTTGTCAGTAGATTCATGAGGATGTGATTGACATTCGGGAAACGCAATAGGATCATCTGAATATGGCACAAACATAGGTGTTTGCATAGCATTTTCCATGTAGGCAAAAGGAACATGTACAGGAACATTCATTTCATCATCCCACACCATAACCCGGGTGCGACGAACCAGCTCGAGAGGACCTTGTTCGGGACATTTTAATGTCTCAACCACATTGAAAGCTTGCCCTTTTAATACTGCCCATTGCTTTTTCCACATACGTTCTTTGAATTCGGAATCTTGACTGAACAAATGATAAAATGCGACAGTAGCTTCTTCCCACCATTCAGTACTACAAAGCATGGGCAGAAAATGTTCCCTCGTTTTCTGTGAAAATGGATGTCCAATTATTGAAAAAGGTAAAAATAGCCATCCAAAAGGATAAGATCGCCATTCATCAGGATGTTTCCACGGGAAGGCAAGACCTGAGTCAATTGCACCAATTTTGATTCGCGGAACTTTCTCGACCTCACCAGATTCCAGCACTCTTTCTTCCCATTCAACTTTAATCATCCAATTATCCAACCCTCTGTCAGTATTTCTCATAATATAATCAAGAATCACTAATTTTTCCAGTTCTTCCCGAAATTGATCAATGACCTCTTGAGTCCACTCGAACACATTTCCATCAATCATTGTTCTAGAGGGCCTATGTGAAAAAGTATTATTGCTAGGTAAAGGGTATTTCTTGAAAAACACATCAGCTTGTTCATAGCCATGTAGAAATAGTTGGAAACTACCTACCTTTGCAGGCAAAGCTTTACCCTTCCTATACCTTCTTCTATCAAAATATCTGTAGTAAAAGCTATTGCTTGATAAATAGACGATATCTGTAAATGGAACAATGTGGGTCATTAATTGTCTATCTAATAAACTGGCCGCAGACTCACAAATGTATCCATTGTTAGGTACGAGACACGGTCTCCCGAAAAAACAAGGGAATAGATTACGATGGAGCCATTTTGTCCATTTGGGCGACAATGGACCATATGGTTCTTCATCTTTTGGCTTGAACACCCCAACTATCTTGCCATTAGGATCATACATAAAATATGAGCCAGAACTTCCCTGTGAAATGAGCTTGGGTGCTTGACCAGCTTCGATGGCGTCCACAACCGAATTGACAATATCATCGAAAACTTGTTGTGATAAGGGACCAGTAGAAGAACAACCATGGGGCGGTAGGAAGAACTTCAAAGAAGAATTGGGGTTCTTGAACACTGAATAATAAATTTGGTTGAGGCGTGGTTGTTCTGCATTCAATCTTCTAGACCGTCGTCCGAGTTTACTTTTAATATTTTTGTAGATTCGGTTAAAGGTTTGGATTTTCACTTTCGGCGTTGGAACTTCTGGTAAAAGTGGTCTTTCATCGTGGTTGTCATCATTAGATACGCGCATCTCTATAGAATCTCTCTGTTGAGAGTCGTCTTTATTATTCATAATCTTCAAAGCAGTTGTCGATATTAACTTCGACTATAAGGAAAGAAGGAAGAAGAAAGAAGAAAGGAAAAAATGGGGTTGTATTGGTTTTTAGAATCGAAAAGTTTCATGTTACGTAAAATTACATAACGTCATTCTGTTCTTTGTAATCCCGGGGTTCAAGGTCTGGGACTAAATCTATTTTGGAAACTATTATTGTGAGAACAAATATATCATCTGGATTTATACATAGTCTTCTTACTTAACATACTTCTTTAGTCCTCTTAATCTATTTGCAGCTTCAGCCAAAAGTTCGTCATCTTTACAGACAGCGAATCTTAGATAATTCTCGCCTAATTTTGCATTTTCAGGGCCGTAAAATTCACTGGTAGGAATTGTAACGACTCCACACGCTTCAATTAACCAATAAGCTAATTTAAAATCTTTTGGTCTAGCAACAATATCTTCTGGAAATTTAATGTGATTTTCAATCAATGTAAAATCTATTTTGTTGAAATTAACCAGAAGGAAATATCCACCCTCGGCAATAGTATAGGGGAGACCTAAATCGTCAAACACTGATTGAAGAATTGAGTACTTGACCTGGAACGAATTGACAGTGGATTCAAAAAAGTCGTTTGTATGCGAGGCTTCAAAAGCATCGGCAGTAGCTTGTTGAAGAGGTGTATTGACGGTAAATACAATCCTAGTATGAGCAGCAGCAACATGATGGACAAGTTCAGGTGCACCGATTACCCAACCAACACGCCAACCAGTAGCAGCAAAAGTTTTCCCAGCAGACCCTACAGTTAATGTAAGTCTTGCCAAATCAGGACTTAATGAAGCTACTCTTGAAAAAGAATCGGTGTAATATAATCTATCGTATACTTCATCTGACAAAATGATTATGTTATGCTTGACTGCTAAATCTCCAATTTGTCGAAGTTCTGTTTCGGTATAGACTTTTCCAATTGGATTGTGTGGGGTATTAAGAACAATCATTTTCGTCTTTTCGGTAATTGTAGCTTCCAATTCGGCAATATCAAAAGTCCACTCGCTTGCATGAACAGTTTCATTTACTGCCTTTTCTGGAGCACGTAGAGGGATTCGTTTAACAACTCCACCTGGTAATTCGATATTAGAAATGTATTGATCAAAGAATGGCTCAAAAACAATACATTCATCACCTGGATTAAGAAATGCTGTAAATGCGGCATACATTCCTTCATTAGCGCCGGCAGTAACTAAAATTTCAGTATTAGGATCCAATTTACGCTTGAAACTGTCTGAATATGATTGACTAAGAGCTTCACGCAATGATGGCAAACCACGAGTTGGAGCATACTGATTTAGAAGTGGTGTATCAAGTGCTCTTTTAGCAGCATCCAAGGCAAACTTTGGAGGTGAATAAGAAAAGAATCCTTGTCCTAAATTAACTGAACCGAGCTTCGCAGCTGCCGCTGTATTGATTATAGTCCAGACATCTTTATTACTTGATTTGATGTGGGACGATGGTTTAGGAAAGCTGACAATAGTACGCCACTGGCAAGTCTTAAATGGTGACTGCAACTTGAACCCAGATCTTGATGAAGCAATTTTTGATAGCATGTCTTAAGAATAATTATGCTGTACCCTAAAAGCGTGTTTCTCGGTGGAGAGTTGTTGGGGAAAGTTCAATTGGACCCAATTTCCAATTTGACGTTTTATTTTCTTTCATGCGATCTACCAAAAATTAGTAAAATTCAAATTAAAGAAAAACAAATTACGGATAATGCCTGAAAAGTAACAAACAACTAGGAAATACAAATATTAAATATCATCTAATAGATTATTGGGATTTGCTATGACAATATATACATAGGTACTTAGGTAGGTATATATATTTTATTCCATGTATGCCCCACCCCCAAGTACTAGATTCCGTTTTGTGAAAGCAATTTCATAAACAGGTGTTTTCTTAGTGTTGTAGACCACAAGCTGATCACGAGTACACACTATGCCATCGTTCTCCTCAGAGTCATCCAAAGAGCTGGCATCCCTTGATGATCCGTTAGCCGGATTTTGCTTTACATCCCATACTCTTACACTGCAATCTGAACCTGCGGAAATCAATATGCTTCCCTCACAAGAAAATGATAGTGAGTATATGGTAGATGATGTTCCATGGCCCCTCATAGTCTTCAATAGTTTACCACTACCAATGTCCCATAAATGTATAAGTCCATCATCGCCAGCAGAAGCAAGCAATCTTCCATCGGGTGAAATTTCTGTTGCAGTTATTGATCCCGTATGACCAATAAAAACTCTAGCAGCAGTCCCTTTTCCAACATCCCAAAGTCTACAAGTCTTATCACTTGATCCCGTCACAATATATGTACCATTCGGGTGAAAGTTAACAGTGTCGACATCACTGGAATGACCTGCAAATATTCGAAGCGGGTGAATATGATCTACACTCCACAACCGAGCAGTTTGATCATGCGAAGCAGTTGCAAAGTAATGACCAAAAGGATTAAACTTAACATCCCATACAGGATGATTATGTCCCTTATAAACAACAAGAGGGGCAAAAGCATCTAATGACCACAGTCTAACTGTTTTGTCTTCAGAAGAAGAGATCAAGTATCTATTGTCGGGACTGAAATCAACTCCATAAACGGGTCCAGAATGACCTACTAGCTTTCGCGGACTTGTCGGTACATCACCCTTTGCAACGCTGGCAAGCTTTTCTCCTTTCAAACTCCAAACTTTCACTATGCTATCTGCAAACCCTCCTGCTACTAAAGTCGCATCGTCTGAAAAGGATATCGTGTTGAGATCATCATGAGTGTTATGAAATGTGTACATACATACACTAGGGAGGGAACCATTAATTGTTCCAATATTGATCCGCGTTTTTGCATCTATAACACTCTGTACTTCTGCTTGCAAATCTGCGGTTTTGTATTGTGGTAAAGGTAACACTCCTCTAGAAGGCGAATCAGCAGTCTTGGTATTCAATTTTCTAAATAGCGATACTAATGGTCCTGGTTCTTCGTCATTTTCCTCTTGAGGTCTGCCATTTGGGAAATCCTTCTTTTCAAGTAATACTTCAACATCCTTCTCAAATTCAGAGTCTAGTGGAAATTTTCCTAACTTCACCGGTTGTGAATTGAAAGTTTCAAGTTCAGTATCATGATCAGTGATACCTGGTAGGCCATCATCTGGAATAGCTACTATAATATTGCTGTCGAATCTACTAGGTCGGGTTATTGTAATATGTGTATCGATATATTGATTAATGATTCGAATAATGACTGACCCTCCACTTTCTTCAATTTCATGCAAGTAGTATACTAGTAAGTCAAAAGTAGTCCTTGAGACTTTCATTGAATATTTGTTTGCCTTAAATGCCCGTGCCAGCTCATTCGATGTTAAATGGTCAGGAAGAGATACCCCACTCAATGTTCTCAAATCCTTCATATGTAGAACAGTATGCTCCGGACTAAATTCTTGGAAGAATTCACGAGCATGAGTTGGATGGTTTTTTGCAACAAGATCTAGGAACAAATGCACAAACACAGGGTATAAAATCCGTCTTAGTTCTAATCGGTACAAATCCAAAGAATTTTCTGTCCATTCACTGACTAATTTATAGGCACGAATGCTAAGAACAGGGTTATCTATAAGTCCATTCTTTTGTTCGTTTTCTTTGGTAATATTACCAGCTGGGTGTCCATAAGAATCTTTAATCGTCGCGTCTTTCTGTACTTTTGGTGGCTCTTTCAGTAAAATGTCACTTGTTGAATCTAACTCTATACCCGTTCCAATGGAATTTGTCAATGATTGTGGTAAACTAGAAATCACAGGCGAATTTAAGGGTTTAATATCATTATCCTGTGTAGACATGCTGATGGTCCATTGATTAATGTTAAAGCAGAAAATTTTGTATCATTTAAAGCGGCGGTTGGAGTTTTGTGAAAAATAAAACACACAAAACATCAAATGTAAACTTGCTTATGTAATAAAATATGAGTTCTCTTCAAATTTATCTGTTCTTAAATTGTCACGAAGAATTAACAAATCTGTGGAATTATTACTTATTAGGAAGAATAAATACTACCTTCAGTTTTGACTAAATATTTGATACTTTATATTGGGCATAAATTTAAATATTTACTATGCAGTTCGAGAGGAGCGAGTGTTCTTCTTAGCAGCTTCGGCCTCTTTCTCCGCCTCAATTTGAACAACGAAATTCTTTAGTTCTTCGGCATCAAGAACCTATCAAGGTAGTGTTAGTATTAATTTTTCCATAAATATTCAAATACCAATGTAATAATTCTTACCTCAGCAGGTTTTCCAGGAGACAAAACCATGATCTCAATGTTTTTAGCACCGGTTTGAACCACTTCTAGTAGACTCTTCACAGTCAGCTTGATGGCATCGTTTCTATCCAAATTATCTTCATAACTCTTTTCCAGTAATTCTCTGACAGTTTTTGAATTTTTGCCGATGGCGTTTGCTTTCCACGCTGAGTAGATCCCCGATGGTTCTGTTAAATACAATTTGGGTTCAGTATCATTTGAATCAAAACCAACCAAGAATGTAGAAACACCAAAGGGACGCACACCACCACTCTGCGTATATCTCTGTTGAACTTTAGCAATGTATTTGGTCATATATTCGATGGATGCTGGATCTTCCATAGTAAGTTTATGAGATTGCGCTTCGAGACGTGCTTTGTCAATAAGGATACGAGCATCTGCATTCAATCCGGCAAAGGCGAGGTAAATATGATCGTCAATTTGATTGATTTTACTAGGAGTTGTGCGAGTATCTTGTAGCTTTAATGCACTGCGTTTTTCACAACCCAAAATGACAACTTCTTTACCCTTCACACCCACGGCGCAAGTACCACGCTTGACAGCTTCAGAAGCATAAGAAACCTCTAAATACAACTAAGTTAATAATTTAGATACTTGAATCAAACCAATTGAGATAAACATACGAAAAATTTGACCGTCAGGACTGTAAAAATTGACTGTTAGTGGCAAAATATGACAAAAATCAACGTAGTATTAACAACATACCTGAAGACAGAAAGAGCTCTATCGTAACCACTCATTGTCGTATTCTAAATTTTATTCTTTTAGTGAGTCGTAACTTTGTTCGGGCACAATCTGTAATTAATTGTGACGAGATCAGAAAGGATATTGTGAAAAAGAAGCTTTCCAAGAAAATCGGAGGTGGTGATGTTTTTCCCACATCTCCAACTTCCAACTCTTTCATCAGACATTTTTATCATGATCACGTGATTCTAATTACTTAAAAAAATTGCTAACAGAAAATCTCTCGATGGTGATGATGTTCCCCATTGAAAGTCGATTCTAAATAAGGCGTGTTGCAGATTGTGAAATGGAACTTCAGTCAGAGTATCAGTCTCAGAAACAGAAACAAAAGTCAAAGGCTGAATTAAATCAGCAGTCACAAGCACAACCAAAGAAACGGAAGGCGTTGATCGGTCAACGAGATAACTATAGTAGATTATCATACTTACATCAAGTAGCACGGTTTATGACAGCTTCAAACCTTTCACCTGAAGTGGGAAGAGCTTATGCCAATACTCTTCAAAATGTGGCAAAGAAAAATGTTATCAAAGTGTAAGATATTCCAAATATCAATGGGAAATCAGTAACTAACAATGTCTTAGGAGTCCTCACATCAAACGAACGATTTGCAAAGCTTGTCATAATCCTATGTTGCCTGGTATTTCTTGTAGCTACATAATTGAGAATGCAAGTAAAGCACAAACCCCTTGTAATGATGTCCTCGTTGTCAAGTGTCTGTTTTGTGCGAAAACAAAACGATACCCAGTTGGAAGAACAGAAGGTGCTGAGCTCTGGGTGGATAAAGCTACAATTATATGAATACTAGCGCCAACTTTATAATTTATTTATAACATAATCTATGTACAATGATAATCTTTCTTTCTCTATTTTCTTACCAATTTCCTTCCTAGAGCAAATCCATATACGAGCATTCCAACAAATCCTACCCCATTAGCCAGTAGACTGAGACCGTGAACCTTACCAAACTCTTTATTAAGTTTCTTCATCTCTTCTGATTTAGGTTCTTCTCTGGAATTTCTACCATCGATCTTTTCTTGGGCCTCTCTTCTAGTTTTGATTTTTCTAGTCCAAGGATTTAATATGGCAGCATTGGTCAAACCACTGAGGGCAGAAACGGATAAAGCACCGACACCCAGAGGCCATGACATAGGAACAGGGATAGTAGCCATCATGACCGTAGACGCTACCGTCTGGAAGTAGAAATAAGGAGGTAACAAGTGAGATTGAAGAAGAGAAAATTGATCGTATGTCAAATACTTGAAGGACTTGACGCTAGAATAAAACGACTGGTAAGCCGTTGAACCAAACAAAACGGAATATAGTAAAAAATGATAGGGTGCAGCAGCTATAGCAAAAGAAGACACCATTGTTAATTTTGTGATTGAGTGTATCTTATTGTGAAGTATGAAAATGGAGAGATAAAAGTAAAATCTCGAACGGAATTGAATTATTAACCTCGACAGGAACGCACCAATCAAGTATATTCTGGTCGGAACCTTAATCTAGAAATAGAATCATTTCCTATTTCGGAAGTATTGTACTTCAAGTTACATATATATGCTAGTAATTGATATTCCAGACATTATTTTTAAGCTTCATTTCTGAAGAAAAGATTATATCAATTTTGATTGTACACAGAATCTTTGAAAATAGCATTAAGTTTTAATCAGTTCATCTACTGCCGTATTAACATAACAGTAAATGTCATGAATACATACCTACCTAGTTAGTTAGGTAGGTAGGTACAAATGTTTGTGGCATCTTTTAAGTAAAATATACATAAAATATAAAATAGATACCAAAATAAATTCACATTTTACTATGTCGATGAAATTGTGAATATTATTCTCGTTGGCTAGAAACAAAAAAGGATTGTAAAATAGACTGCAGGAAATCCTTAAATTAACAGCGTATCGTAGAAAAATTAGATGTAAAAAGTGCCAACTTTGAATTTTTAGCAAACAATTTAGTTTCCACAAAAAAATAGGGTCACAAATGAAATAACAATATAGATGTGTGACATTAATGTAAGGTTTGGTTAACAGAGAAAGAAATATCTTTGGACAAATGTTTCAGGGATTTCGCAGAACTACATGTTTATCTTAGATCTTCATTAATAATATAGTAATTATAAATCTATGTATAAAGCAAAGTTCAAATGTACTATCAATTTAATGGAATTATCGAACTTAGGTAATAATAAGAATTACATCGAAAAGTTATGGAAAAAAATAAAGGAAATTCAAGATACCGGATATTTCCAGTTAGGTGAACAGGTTAAGGTGTGCGAACAAAGGTAAGAAACATTTGCAATCCATAAAGGTAAAGAATAAGAAAAAAACAACAACGACTTCAACAATTAAGAAAACAAAAACAAAACAATGTTTACATATAGGTACACATGTGCATATATTTATGATTTCATATATCCCCACGGTATTACAAGTTGTTGCCGATACATCCTTTTCAAAATTATGCAGAAATCCAAAAGATGATGAGTTATACCAAATATATGGATGTAGAGGATTTTGTATATAGGCTAAAATCGAAAGAGAAGGTGTATAAAAAGGTAAAAAACTTATGATCAATTTGAGTAGGTCTATGGAAAAGTTTGAACTATCCTGGTGTTCACCCGTGATTACTTTAATTCAAAATGAAATAAAGTCAACCTATTATGCTGTAAAAGGATGATAAAATAATTTATAACGTAGAAATATAATTGTATATATGCATCTAATTACGGTGCTTTAATATGATCAAATAGCAGAGAAGTTAGGAAAAAAAGTTCAAGTAATAAAAAATCATAAAATAAATGAGGTGAATTGAATTAAAAGTATCAATGTGTATCGGTAACTAGTGTTCCAATAACTCTTCATAATGTAATTCACAAAATCTGTTGAACTACTTGTACGCGGAAAAACAATAATATACATTGTAAACAACATTCTCAATAAAATATAAATTTGATGGTATATAGATAAAGAGAGTCGAAATAGACATTGATACCTGCCTTCCAAGGTTAATATATAAAAGTTGAATGGTCCAACGCACATATGTTAAGCAACAATGTAACTGGTTGCCATGCATTTTTATACTTCATACTTTATACTCTTATACCTATATATTGCCAAACAAATATCTAAAGGTGATTACTTCAAGAAATGGGAACCAGGATAAGTTGTACAAGCTAAGCTCAATGAGTTAAACCAAAAGATTTTACTCATATATAAAACCATATAATTTTTTGATTCAGCACACAAAAGCTTTAGACTTTAAATCATTACCTAAAATTACATACTACATAGTAAAATAAAGCTAACCAAAAAAACAAAAAAAAACCTCTATTTTTACATATCTGTGGAATACCTAGTTGGGAAAAATATATCAGATTGCATTGGGTGTGGTAGTAGTATTGACATTACCATCAATCCTTTACAAAATCTTGAAATTACAATGAAGATTAGAAATTCATTGTATATTTCCTTCTCCGAAATTATATTTGCAGAAATGCTCGTAAAATTATCCGTTAAGTAATATAAAGTACAAAGTTAGGTGTAGAGACTTAATTTTAAGACCTTCCGGAAATTTATGTATTCCCTTTCGCCCCCACAAAATTCATGTGCCTCTCCAATACAGGTGTATGTACTAGATGTAGGTGGGGAAAATATGTTAGGATAGGGTAATGCCCTTAGTTTGAAATTACTACAACAAAATTCCTAATTTAATAGTTTATTCGTAGAGTTGTTAATCTGCTTTAGAGCCAAGAGGATCAGAACTAAGTGAATTCTATCGTTTGTTGCAAGGTTAGTACTTAGCCACATTACCTAGGGGATCTATACATAGGAATGTAACTGGCGATATGTATTGGAAAAGGAAATAGGATGTAAAAGAATGTATTAGCCTATTGGAAGAGATGGCAATACTATTACACTCTTTAAAGCATTGAAGATGGAAAATACTATTAAGAAAGTTAAGCCGTTGAATAATATTATTACGAGAGTTAACATAATAAAGAAATGGTATACTATTACGAAAGTTAGCATACAGAAATGATTGACTAACGTAAAAAAAAAAAAAAATTACAGAGGGCCCATTATTTGAGGGATGTAGTAACAAAGAACAAAAAAGTTACCCCCAAAAATAAAAAGCAAAACACAGCAAAAAAAAAAAAATTGAATTTTTCCATGAGTGGATCCTGGAAAAATTATTTAGGGTCTGGGAAAAATAAAAGACCCAATATTTATTTCACCCGTTCTTATTTACACGATTTTCTTACATACTATAAAACAATTTTATTTAAGGGAGGAAGGAGGGGTTTGTAGAGCTGATAAATGGATGGACGTTTTGTTGTGGGATTATACATTGTAATATAGGCACTATATGGCATATGTATGTGTGAACTTCGAAGTGACATATACATAGGTATGAACATAGAATTACATACAGTAGTACAAGATGTGAATATTATTGGCTATGGGAGATTGTAGTAGATTCAATTTTTCCTTTTTGTTCTTTTTCTAAACGCTTGATGGCATCACTGTGCGGGGAACTTCTAATTTAAGTATTCTGGGAGGAAGAAGAGATTACACCCATGTGGGGGGTTGGACCTTGGAGAAGAAAGATTTGCAGTTGCCACCGTTTTCTCTCTTTTCTGTGTCTAATGCTAAAAAGCGTTGATTTTGTTTCTCCCACCTGTGTTCTTTTCATGGTCTAAAAATATTACTACATAAATTCTAATAATCGTTTTTTCTCTCCATCTCACTTCAAAGTCTTGTACTTGTCCTATGGATCTCTCTACCCCAAAATATTTACCCCAGAATATTTTTCCTTCACTAAAATGATCGTTTCATTAAAATCCTCCTCCCGGGTCTTCTATTCAATGTTGTTATTAATCAATTTCCCCAGAATTTCTTCCGGTAGTCACATACAATTTTAACTTTTCCCCCAGACTTTTTTTTTTCTAAAAGAAAATTTCTTTTATTTTCAGGTCCTTGAAAAAAATAAATAAATAAAATAAAAATCAGTAGTATAAATACTCTGCATTCTTGTTCAGAAACATATATTTCATTAATTTATTTCTTATTATTGTTTTCTTATTATATACACAACGGTATTGCATCAAGATGGCTCCTACAGGTGATGCTGCCATTTTTACCTCGAAGCGTGATGCCTTGGTGAAGCCAAAGGGTATCAAAGCGATCGTAGAGAATCGACGAGTGTTCTCGATCGCTGTCTTTGCTTCTCTTGGTGGCCTTGTGTATGGTTATAACCAGGGAATGTTCGGGCAGATCATGTCCATGACATCCTTTGCAAATACAATTGATTATGAATCTATCGAAAACCCTACTACAAGAGGTCTCCTTACTGCTATTTTGGAATTAGGTGCTTGGGTAGGTTGTCTTATTAACGGTTTCCTTGCAGACAAGCTTGGAAGAAAGTTATCTGTCGATGTCGCTGTTGTTATTTTCTGTGTTGGTGTTATTGTTCAAGCATGTGCTACAAATAAGGACTATATTCTTGGTGGAAGATTTGTCACTGGTATTGGTGTAGGTTCTCTTTCCATGTTGGTACCTCTGTATAATGCTGAACTTGCTCCTCCAGAGATCAGAGGTGGCATGGTTGTTTTGCAACAACTTTCCATTACATTTGGTATTATGGTAGCATATTGGATTGGTTACGGAACTAACTATATTGGAGGAACCGGTGAGTCCCAAAGTGACGCCGCTTGGCTTATTCCTATATGCATTCAAATTCTTCCTGCTGTTCTTCTTGCAGTTGGTATCTTGTTCATGCCTCAATCTCCTAGATGGCTTATGAATGAAGGTCGCCATGAGGAATGTCTTGCAACTATTGCCAAACTTAGAGGACTCCCTGCTGAAAGTGAAATAGTTTCGCTTGAATATCTTGAAATCAAAGCTCAACATTTGTTCGATGAAGAGACCAAGGCAGAACTTTATCCTGACTGCCTGGATAGTTCAGTTAAATCTCAGACAAAGCTTTTCTTTAAGTCCTATTCCACTCTTTTCAAAGGATCTAACCTCAAGAGATCTACCGTTGCTGTACTTATTATGACATTCCAACAATGGTCTGGTATCAATGGCATTCTTTACTATGCTCCTTTTATTTTCAAGGATCTCGGACTTTCAGGTAACACTACGTCTCTTCTTGCTTCTGGTGTTGTTGGTGTGGTCATGTTTCTTGCCACAATCCCCGCAGTTATTTTTATTGACAAGTTTGGTCGTCGTCCTCTTCTTATTGCCGGTGCCCTCGGTATGGCAACATCACATTTCATTGTTGCTGGTATTCTCGGTGGATATGACAATGATATGGAAGCACACAAGGCCGCTGCCTGGGTTGCAGTTGCCTTTATTTGGATTTTTGTCATTCACTTTGGTTATTCTTGGGGTGGTGGTGCCTGGGTTATTGTTTCGGAAGTTTTCCCACTTGGACTTCGTGCCAAAGGTGTTTCCATTGGAGCATCATCTAACTGGCTTAACAACTTTGCAGTTGCCATGTCCACACCTGACATGATTGATGCCATGGAATATGGCGCTTACATTTTCTTTGGTTTAATCTGTGTAATTGGTGCCGCTTATGTCTTCTTCCTTGTCCCTGAAACCAAGGGTGTCTCTCTTGAAGAAATGGACGATCTATTCAAAGATGAAACTGGACAAGGCCACAAGGATATGGAACGAATGAAACGTATTTGGGGTGACCTCGGTCTTCTTGGTGACTCTATCCCCATTGCCTCTGAAGAAAAAGAACGTAAACTAAATGATGATGCCTATGTAGAAAAAGTTTCTGAAGTCTATGCTTAAACCTCCCTTCCTCAAATTTCCTTCAAATCCAAATGTTAACGAATGAATGTTTTTCCTACTCTTTATTTTTTTATCCTTCATTATTTTTATTTTTTATATTCTTATCGTTCCAAAATATAGACATAATAGAAAGCCTACATGATTTATTTTCTTTAACTGTTCATTCCCTCCAAAAAAAAAAAAAAAAAAAAAACAAAAAAACAGAACAAAATTGACAATACTATGTGTTTTTGTCTTTTAGATTTTCATGATTTCTTCTCCCGTTTTTTGTTGTTGTGGTTATTGTATATATGTTTGTTTGATGTTAAACCAGTGTTAATTTATTCACAGAATATATATTTGACTCAAAATATAAAAATAATTTTCTTCATTATTCATTATTTTATTTAATGGATTTGTGTGCATATTCTTAATTATTTTTTTTTTTTTTTTTTTTTTTTTTTTTGAAATAAACATTTATTACATGTAAAGAGAGTAAAATACTAGAATAGATGAAACAGTTTTACAAAATAGGTTAGAAATTTCCTTGTACACACACAGTACACTACGGGATTTAAAATCTTGTTACACACCTACATCCAACATTTTTGCAAAATAAAAAACTCCTTCACAACAATAGTAATCAACCATAAACACCTTTATAATTTTCATATAAAACATTTCAATTTATGTAAAGAAAAAAAATCTAAAAAAAAATAAAAAAAAAAAAATTCATAAAAAATTTTCTTGGTATTCATAAAATAATAATAAAAAGAAACAAATACTCAATTTATTTCTCTACCATTGATTTCCAATAGTAACTGCACTTCTAGGTGCAGGAGTTTTACCACCATATAATTTAGAATTAGTATTTGGTGCAAAATCCTTATGCATCATTGTTGATTTTGACAAACTTGCAGCTAAGGCTTGAAACAGTTCATCCTCATCCTCATCATCAAATACAAATTGTGATTCGAATTCATCATGTGGTTGAATTGTTTTTCTCATGGGATTAACAAGTTCTCCATTTCGTGATTGGGAAATAGTCATTCCCCCTCCTTCATAAGTGGATGACTGTGTTGACTGAACAAGTGAAGGAACCGATAAAATTGAAGAAGTTTCTGATTGATCAATGTGATTTAACGCATCACCAAGGCCTTCCATTGCAAATACTTCATCTTCCTCAGAAACTGATTCCATAGGTATTGAAGGATCTTTGGAAATAACATGTGATAAGCCTGAAGCTCCACGAGATTTCTTCAAATTCTTACGAGAACTAAAGAATGATGTAGCAGGAGGTGTGAAAAGCATTGTACGATTCCAGGAAAAACTGCTTGGAAACGATTCAGGTTCAGCATTAACTGTAGGACAACGAAGTGGTTCACGATCAACATTTGTAGGAACAATAGAATTAGCAAGCATAGGAGTACCGATAGAAACAGAAGTAGGAATAGAAACTGAAGAGTTATTAGTAGTAGTCGTAGTTGGGGTCGTAGACGTCGTAATGGCGGGTGCTGATATAACTACAACTGGATTAGTTGCAGATTCAAACTCGTCATCATCAATAATGTCTTGTTCGTCATAGTCATAATAATCATCACAACAGTCATCATCAGTAGTCCATAATTGAACTTTGTAAAGTTCATTACGCATACCTTCTAGAGAACGATTATCAGGATCTAGGGTAAGTGCATACCGTAGTACAGCGTAGACATCATTGGAAAGAGTTGGGAAAATGTCAAAGAGTGCTTCTCTATTAGTGGCAAAATCGAGAAAGAGTTTATCCTTATAAGAAGCAATGGTGAAAGGGTTACGAGCGAAAAGGATATTTAAAAGGCAGATACCAATAGCCCAAATATCAGTTTTTTCGGCATCATAGGAGTCAATGTTCTTGTCAAAAAGTTCAGGGGCCATGTAACGTTCAGAACCGACACCAAATTCAGAATTTTCTTTGATGGTAGTAGCAAGACCCCAATCAGCTAGACGGACGGATCCATCGGAAGCGATCAAGATATTTTCCGGCTTGATGTCACGATGGTAAACACCTTTGCTATGAGCATACTCAACAGCATCAATTAGTTGTAACATGAATTCGAGGATATCTTCAGGACCCTTACCAGCACGGATAGCTTCGTAAAGGTCACCTTCGGTGTAATAATCCATAATAAGGTAGGTGGCATCTTTAGTCTCGAAGTGGTCAATGATGGAGGCAATATATTTGAATGAACCTAGACGTTCATGAATAGAAATTTCTTCTTTAGCTTCGTCAATGGCAGCAGCGCTGTCAGGGACTTTATTAATGCACTTGAGAGCTACAAGCTTATTCTTTTTCCAAGTATCCTTAGCTAGTGAAACTACACCAAAGGAGCCATGGTTGAGGGTTGCGACAATTTTGTAGCGGTCGTTAATAATTTGAGACATGATGATGTGATGAAAAAATGCGAATAATAGTCTAACGGTGGTTGTAATATGAAACGAAGTATATATATATACAGTGTCGTAGTAGAAACCAATAAAAAATGAAAAATGCTGAAACTGATGGGTTGAGGTAAAATCGAGATTCAATCTTTTCTGAGGCAAGTTGGGCGGCAGGATAAAATATCAAGGACAATTACTTCCACACAGACAAGAGGATGCTTAGAGGAAGATTATCGGAGGATAGGTGCTATAGAGAAAACAGCTTGACGACGTGAAAGAATACGGGGGAGAAAGGGATAATACAAGCTTTACTAAGCGGAATGGGGGTAAATGACGAATTGACTGCCCTATGGAAGGGATGTTGTAGAGATAAGGGGAAGGGTGTGAGAGGCTAAGAAAGGCCTTTGAAAAGCGCGATAATGAGCGTAGAACAGAGAGAAAAGAAGAAATGGCGATGCCAAAGGTGTTGACGATAGAAAAAACGAAGTGGTGAAGAAGAAGAAGAAAGAAAGAAGAAGAAGGAAAAAAGTAGAATTGTGGGAGGTTAAAAGTGGAGAGACCATCTTAAAATAAGTCATAACGCAGCTGATTGCGACAACACGAGGATTTTAGGAAAAACCCTTCGGTCGGTTTTGATTTTGAAGCACTTTCTGACTCTTTGTACCTGGTACTGCTCAGCTTACGCAATTGGGGTTTGTGCACTAGCGCTAAAAAAACCGAGGCTAGTCCAGAAAAAGAAAAAACTTTAAAACAAAAATTGAGAAGCAGAAATTCCTTGAATTTTTGTTGAGGTAAATAATGCCCCACTTTTTTTGAGCAAAAAGTCGATAAAGCACGTGAATTTGACTCTTTTTTTTTAGTGTCACGGAATTGGGCTCCCCCAAAACATTACACGTGATCAGATTTGAACTCCGAAAGAGCCACGGGTTTTGTCAGCAGCAGCAGCAGCGGCGCAGGAAAACACCGATTACATACAAGGCTAGGGTATGAGCTATCGAGCATATTAACAGACCTAACCCTTAAACTGATGTCACAAGACATGTTATTTTGACCCCCCACTTTCTTTCCCCAACCGAAACACAACGTTTGTTCACTTATGCTCACACCTTCCCTTTTGTTTGCTCACACTATTATCGTACCGCATTTTGAACTCTAACTCAAAACCTTCAAAAATGTTTATATGATGATCACATAATCAAGTTCTTCCATTTTCCCAATCCCTTTTCGATCCACCTCCCCCTCTTCCTCTCTACTATAAACAACTAAAAAGTCATTCGTTTTTATCGGCAATGAATCCATTATGCTGATTGCCAGAAATCCTGACCCCAGCTCCCATCCTTCAAAAGACCTAAACCTCATTCAAAGATTCTCCTCTCTCCATTCAATCATCCCGTTCGCAAATAATGTCTTTGCAAACATTAAGGATTATAACAATTGTCATTCCCACAATTTGCTGAAAACTTCAATCAACATTCTTGAGTTATGGATCGCTTGCTTGAAACAATCCTTCCACAATGATGCTGAGAGTTTGCTTCTGAATGAGGATAGCTCCATTGTAAGACATGTAAAGTCTTTGATGCTGGACGGGGAAAAAAGGAGCTTCGTCAATCAATTAAATGAACGGTATGCCCTTTACATGAATTGTTGCTTAATAGCTGCAACTTTTGCAAATGTATGTCATTACTCCCTTTGTATTTTCCTGTATCCCTTTTTCTACAATAAATTCTCTTCTTTTGTACCCTGTATTAATCCTTCTTCTTCTTCTTGTTCACATCTTAATGTAGGCTTTGAAAGACTATCAATCCGTGATCGAGTACTATAAAAAACTCATCTCAATCAATCCAAACTCTCACGAAGCTTACTTTCATATGGGTAACGCTTATCGTTCGCTTCATGAATTTTCAAAAGCAGAATCGTATTATTTACATGCTATCAAAATTAAAATTGGTGTCCCTTATTTTGATGCAATCAATCAGTTAGTGGCCTTGTACAATCAACAAAATAAAAGATCAGATGCCATCAATTTCCTCGTTTGGATTTTACGTTTATTGAATTGGACTCAAGTTACAAAAACTCCCTTAGATTATGCACTGTATTTGCAAATTAGACATACATTAGGTGACCTATATTGCCAGAATGAACAGTATTTTGAAGCTGCTATACAGTTTACAACCCTTGTGGCTAGTGCTTGGAATTTTGAAGAAGTTGGATTTTGGACACAGGAAGATTTGGGGTTATCTCAGCAAGTTTATCCTAAATATCATTATCATACTCAGCTTCAACCACCTTTTTTATCGGTCTTAATGTCCAAAATTTCACTTGTTCTCAAGTCTTTAAACTCTGAATGCCTTGTATCCCCTAAAGATGCACTATTGGCTAAATTTAAAATATTGAACAACGGGAGATTTCCCAAAATTTATGAATCACCTGAATGGGTTAATTACACTTTGTCATCATCATCACCTAAAACTGAAACGACCGAGACTCAAAGTTGTGGGGTTGAGAATAGTATTCATCCTCTGGAAAGTATTGTAAGCCATGCATTACTCAATCTGGCTAAAATTTTCCAAGATGGTATTAGTTCAGGGGTTTCCTCCCGCATCATATTTGTTAACGGTGTGGTCCCGTCCCACCAAGATCTTCTTAGTCTCTACATTTTGTCTCTATCATTAGGTCCATCACCAAGTACAGCAAATAACATTGGAATATTGTTAGCTTCTTTTCCAACACCACAAGCTCGTCAATTAGCGAAGGAGTATTATGATTATGGGCTCGAGTTAGATAATACTAATCCTCATATTTTCTCCAATTATGGGTCCTTATTAAGGGATCAAGGAAACCTCAAATTGGCAATATCCATGTATAACAAAGCGGTTGAAAACCAACCCAACTTTTGTATTGCGTTAACCAACCTGGCTGCCGCACTTAGGGATCAAGGGTATGTTGATCAAGCAATAGTATACTATAAAAGAGCAGTAGAATGCTCACCCGAATTTGTGGAAGCTGTTTCAGGATTAGCCAATTCTCAAGCTAGTGTTTGTGATTGGACTGGGAGAGGTGGTTATGGATGGGAGAATATGTCAGTAAATGATAATGGTGATCTAGTTGAAGGGAAATTGTATGGTTGGATTGCAAAGGTTGCTAATATTGTTGATAAACAAATTGAATTAGCTGAAAAATGGGGTATTGGAATAATTGAAAGTGAACAGAGCAAAAAAGGACAATTTTTAAAACAATTAGAGGATGCGTTTATTGATAAGGAAAAATTGTATTTAAAGTTGGAAACTTGGAAAAATATGAAGGATGAAGGTATGAAAATAGTCTTTTTAATTGAAAATGTGATTAGGTCGCAACAAAGAAAATGGTATTTGGAAAGATTGAAAGGAATTGAAAGACCAAGCACGATGTATTGTCGACCAAAAATTCCTAGTGGGTTGCACATACCTATGGCGACAACAATTCTTCCTTTCCATACATTTACATTACCTTTTACACCAAAGCATATTTTTGAAATAGCCCAAAGAACATCTGTAAGAACAAGTATGTCAGCATTATCACAGCAATGGCTACCTGATCATGTGTTTCCACCTCCACCACCTCCAGTTAATGGAGTCTTAGTTGTTGGTTATATATCTTCAGATTTTTCAGATCATCCGTTGTCTCATCTTATGCAGAGTGTATTTGGATTTCATGACCCGACTAAAGTGAAAACTATTTGCTATGCAACTACACAAAGTGATAATTCAGCATACCGGAAAAAAATTGAGAAGGAAAGTCAAGTATTTCGAGATGTAGGAGGATGGACTACTGAAGCAATAATTAAACTAATTCAACAGGATGGAGTTCACATTTTAGTTAATTTAAATGGATTTACACGCGGTTCACGGAATGATATTTTTGCAGTACGACCTTGTCCAGTTCAAATTTCATTAGTTGGGTTTGCAGGTACATTAGGTGGTTCTTGGTGTGATTATTTACTAGGTGATCCAATTTCAATAGGACTTCGTAATGAAGTTCCAAGAGATCAATGGGTCTATAAAGAAAATATTATTTATATGCCATCATCATTTTTTGTTTGTGACCATAAACAGTCAGCCCCTGATTCACGAGTTCAACGTGAACTTCTTGCAGTTACTAATCCAGGTCAGTTCAATAGTTTCGAAGAGGTTGAAACTGCTCTTAATTCAAGTCATATCTCCGATTCCGATTTGCTCACAGAAATTCTCAGAACTCCTGGCATCAATATTCCTTGGTGCCTTGATAACAAGCTTCGTAACATTTTACGTATGCAAATCTTCCCCAACCTCCCCTCCGGTTCTATACTTCTTGGGAACTTCAATCAACTTTACAAAATTGATCCTCAAACTTTTCTAGTATGGCTTCAAATTCTTCGGCGAGTTCCTAATGCCTATCTTTGGCTTCTCCAGTTCCCTCAATGCGGCCAAACCCATCTTCAATCAACAGCACTAAAATGGACAAATAATGATCACTCAATTGTAAATAGAATATTGTTTACACCAATTGCAGAAAAATCAAAACATATATTACGATCAAGAGTTTGTGATTTGGTGGTGGATACACCAGAATGTAATGCACATACGACGGCTGCGGATGTAATGTGGTCGGGGACACCCATTGTGACATACCCACGGTATAGTTATAAAATGTGCTCAAGAGTGGCAGCTTCAATTGTAAGTGCAGTTGTTGACCACAATCCCGAGGGCACTGACAATAATGGCTCAGAAACCAACTTGAGCAACTATCTCATTGCTACTAATGATTTTGACTATGAAGAAAAAATTGTCTTTCTTTGCGATACACCAGAAGGACAATCGATTCTTACCAAGATTCGACGCAACATACTTGAACGACGCGAATCAGACACTGGATTTTTTGATACTAAGAATTGGGTTACTAATCTTGAACAAGGATACAAACTGGCATGGAATCAATGGATTGAAGGCAAAGAAGGTGATATAATTTTGACTCAATGAAAAAAAAAATAAAAATACATTTGGGTTGACGTTATTTTTTTTGCATATAAAACCAAACATGTCATGTAATTTTTTTTTTTTTTTTTTTTTTTTTTTTTTTGGTTTTTCTTTTGGAATGTTTGTTTTCTAAGGTTGCTTTTATATACATATGTATGCATGTTTTAATATTTATTTATTGCTTTAACATTCTAGGCATTTATGTAGAAGTAATCTGTGATCTACAATCATAGATGACATACATTCTGTGCGTACATTAAAACCTATATATTCTTTAAAAAAGCGAAAAGAAAAGAAGAAATAAACAACAGATAATATACAGATTGCCAAGCGTTTCATTGAAAGGTATAAAAACAAACACATCTTACTTCCCTAAACATGGTGGAAAAGCACATATGTTTGACAATTACATACGTACCTACTTATGTGGTTTTCATTCCCAGGTCCATTCTACATACCTATTTTATTTTATTTCATTTATATGCAGACATATATATATTTTTTTTTTTTTTTTTTTTTTTTTTTTTTTTTTTTTTTTTTTTTTTTTTTTTTTTTT
>JAJMJJ010000305.1:0-22697 GCA_030568955.1 Geotrichum siamense (nom. inval.) | reverse complement strand
GTTGCAAAGTTCCGACATATTTTAATAGGCTGCATTGGTTTTATATGAGAAAACTTGCACTTATCGTTATAGCACTTATCCTGCAGGAAATATGTACATGTCGGAGCGTTGTAAGGTGTTGACAAATGACTCAGGGGACAATTATCTCGTTTGCAATTATCTTTAAGATAAAACTTACACAGAGCAACATGATTTTTATCATGTTTAGCATATTTGCACGAGCGTCCCCGAGTGCATTTCCCGGTTTTTGTGAAAGCTGGACAATTACTACTATACTTGTTAGTCTTAACCAAACTTTTATTCACAAAATTACCCGATTTACTGCAAACATAAGGAATCTCATTAATAACTGCTTCCTTTGGAACGGGTGTTTTCTCAGTCGTTGTAGTATCTAAATAATAATAATAATAATAAATTCAAAATTACCCAAGCGAGAAAGAGAAGAAAAGAATCCGTAAAGGTTAATGGGCTGCCAAATAAATAAAATAAAATTATTGGTAACAAAGCAAATTCAAGTTCAAAGCAAGGTTTTTCAGTTGCTGAAGAAAATATATCGAGTTCTAAACTTGTCAAGAAAATAAGAATAAAGGAGTTGTGATTATCATACCTGGAATTTTCACTAATTTCATACCACTTTTTGCTGATTTATAAGAAACGCCATCAATAGAAACTACTGAAGAATCTTGTGAAGGAGCTATATACTTTGATGGCCTATATGGATGAACTCTATATCTGTTATAGCTATATCTACCACGTTGATTGTAACGTGGATTATACGGTGGCGTCTGGAAACTCTGACCTGCTTCCTTATGTCGATTGATTTTACCTAAAGAAATAAATTAGTTAAAATAAATATTCTTAGATAAGCTGAAAATAGTGTAATACCATACCAGCTAATTTAGAAATCTGATGCATAAGCTCTTCATCTTTATTGTTCGCATTGCTAGACATTGTTAGAAGTATGTAATATTCAAAATGTTATTGGAAAAAGAAGTAGAAGAGAGGACAAGAAAGCTCTTCGAGTAAAAAGGTTGAAGAGAAAAAATATTTTTGTAGACCCAATAATGTATCTACGGGTTAGGGTACATGCTACTATAATACAATTTCAGTAATGTCAATTTTGTCGACATATGCATTCATGGATGCACAGTAGCTTAATGTTATTAAATTGCATCACAACAATATTTAAGTCTCTAAATAAAAATTTATAATGAAATATTTTCTCAATTTCTATGTTAGTAAATAGGTATGTACAAGTACTAATTTTTTGTTTTATGACACTTAATAACCCTTCATACAAAATCTTCCTCTTAAAGCTAAGGCTGTGAGTCAAGTATTAATAGTCCACAAAAATTTCATTGATTGTAGCCAGACTGCTAATATTATATTAGTATTATTATATTAAAAATTATTAATGTGCCTTTAATTTACTTGTATTGATCGTATATACTACTGATTATGCATATTTCGGTTTATACAAGTGTTATATTTGGGCTCGAATCAAATGTCACAAAATATTCATTAAAAATACATTCAGAGTTTATAACTCCATCTAAAATTACAAATATACATAATACTATTAAATTTTATAACTTGTATAAAGAAGATACTAGTAGAATATTATTGCAGATCCGTATTGTAAAGAATCTGCTGAGTCTAAAGACTTAACTCCCTTGAACTCCTGAGGTCTGATCTGCAATAAGTTCTTTACTCTTTCCTAACCAGGGTCAAAGATCTTTGCTATTTTATTTTTTGGCTCCTCCTTTTCTTGTCTCATATATTTTGTATATTGCGTTGATTACATAGGAAAGTTATTTGAATTAACCGTTTTAATCTTTATTTTATTGCTTCTCATTTATGAGGACTTAACAAAAAGTAGCGTAAACCCAATCTAAAACAGGAATACATTGGATTGTATAAGCAGTGAGAAATAGTTTTTAATTAAAGGTAGATAGAGTTTAAATGGACTCAACAGTAGTGATAATTTAATATTGTAAAAATTCTAAATATATATGTATTATAATTTTTTAATTAATTGAAGAAAGATAAATAACTTGAAAAAAGTGAAAAATATTAAGAAAAAAGTTGTAATCCCACAAAATATGTCGAAATAATAATAATACATTCAAATGTTTATAATAGCTATCGGCTTAAGAAATTTTAAAACCCAGATAACTATTTTCCTACGTATGTACATACATATACACTTTCATATTTTAACTATGATGTAAACATTTGAATATTTGAATGAATATACGAACAGCTGAAATTTATTTTGGCAACAGTGTTTGAAGCTACCGTGAAGACTTTGGTTTAACATGAAAAGTAAAATACAAACATAAACCAAGCAACATAAAAACAATAAAATGATTATATAGTTCTCATTTAGTAGAGATAACCTAATTAGGAAAATTGATTTGAAAATGTACGAAGTAGATACCTACCTATAGCGCACAAGAGCCTCAGTCTTTAAATCATTACCAAAAATTACATGAACAACATGGCAAAATAGAGCTAACGAAAAAAACAAACATGGGTATATACACCTGTCTGTGCATTGGGTATTTTTGAGAACAAACATCCATCGCCCCCACAGGATTCGTAAAAATTCTTTCAGATAATTTCACACTCTACTGGAAGTGTTTAAATCCTGGTACTAAACCAATGAAACAAATTCTACATAAATAAGAATAGGTTTCCTTAAAATTTGAAAAAAGATTTCGATCTTTTCGTTCTAAGCATTAGATTTGAAGACAGCCGTTGCCTTAGGGAGTTTGGATAAATTAGATTCAGTGAGAATCAATATTGTTTTTATGGCCTCTAATTTTTGAAAAAAAAAAAAAAAAAAAAAAAAACTTTTGCCCAGCACAAAAATGTGTCAAAAACATGGACTTATTGCACATGTACACACATTGACATACACGGTGGAAATCGCATATACCATTTTAGACTGTGGAATATCCACAACATACAGCAAACTATATTGAACTTATCATAACTTTTAGAAATTTATTTTTAAATTTTACTAAAATTGACTACCTATTTTATTCTGAACTTGCCTGGTATTTATTCAAGGAAAAATTTCATAGCAAATTCTGTTTGTTAAATATGTTATATTAAAATAAGACATGGAATAGAGAAAATAATTTTAATTATTTCATTGTCTTGAATTGTTTATGTAGTACATCTTTTAGTAGGACCGATGTATTAATTCTTCATGTATGTTTTTTTTGTACATAATTGTTTCATTCTTTGTAAATATATTTCTAAGTAATGTAACAATTTGTTCAATGTTGGAAATATACTCATTCTCAAAACTTTAGTTGTGCATCAAGTATACATAATAATTCTTTCATTATAGCTTTTCTATCAATTTGTCCTTCACCTTCCAAGGTTGTAACACAAAATTTACATTTGGGTACTATTTCCATCCTATGGGATCTTCACTTCATTGAAATTTATTGTGACAAGGTGTAATTACTGTGAATTGTATGTTTCCCACCAAAAATTTTCTCTGATAACTTTTGATAAAATATTATCGTGTTTTCTACCATGTAGTATGATTAATTAGATCGTGAGAGATTTAAATCGTTGGTGAGTTACCATTGTTTAGATTTTTCTTTTTTTTTTTTTTTTTTTTTTTGTAAATAAAGCACAGCTCTCTGAAATACAACCATTTGAAGTATTAATTTTTTGTATGATCTTATAAGTTATTTTATGAGTCTGAGACGTTTAATAATTACAGCTAAATATTCAAAGTCACAAATGAAACAAATTTGTGTGTGTGTGTGGATATACACACATCTATCTATACATGTTTCTATGCGTAAAAGAAATCACAAACTTGACTTGTTCATTATTTAGATTCAATTCTAACGTTTTTTCTTAGATCCAACTGTGACTACATATGTAGATACCTACCTAAATATGTATATACGTATGCATATGTATTTCTACTTCTAATCTATCATATGAATGACATATTTTGCCAAAATTTCACATGTAGATAATTTATATAGCTGAATGATTTATTAAAATTTTATTTTATTCAATACTTTATGCATGTCAAGGCCCTGTTATTGTATTTTTACCTATTCCATACAAATGAGAAAAAAAGGAAGGATAAGTTCACGATACTGGGCATATAATTATTATAGTGTTTGCTAAATTTACCCTTGTTTATATGTTAAAACAGGTTTTGAATATGAAAAAATGTCTATTCTAAAAATTATTTTCTAAGAGCCCCGTAAGATCAATTTTTGGAGCATGTTTCTTGTAAAGTCGTTTCATTCAAATGTTGGTATTTTTATTTATTTATTTATTTATTTTTTTTTTTTTTTGAAGTTTAGACAGAGAAAACATGTCATATTATGATTAGAATTAGTTTTCTAGAACTGTAAATTTCATGCAACTCTTAATGTTGTCATGACACACTTCATAGCGCCATTGCCAATGTTACTTTACAAACAATCTTGTAGATATAACACTAGAGCATGTGGTTAGTGCCATAATTGATATTTCTTATAAAGTAAGTTTGTTTCGGAAACGTTCCCGCCAAAAATCTACCTGAAATTCATGGTTATTCCCATCTGTCTAGGACATATGGTGATAGATGCAAAATAGATTAAAGTGATACACAATGTTAATATACATACAACTTGACTAGTAAAATATAAGCACTAATGACACAAACTGGTGTAGTAAATGGACTGTGATTTAGCTGTCATACTCCAAATTGATAGTATTTCCAAACTTTGCGTATAAAGCCTTTTTAAGATCACCCATTTCAGATTCCACCTTATTGATTTCATTTTCAAGCTTTTCTATACTTTCATTACATGTTTCAGTGTCATTTTCTAGCCTTTCAATAGCTTCTTCTTGAGGTAGAAATACAAACACATCACCAATTTTGTACTGAATTTTTTCTGATTCATCTAAAAGTTCAATTTCCATTTGAACGTCAGAAAGATATTCTTGTTCTTTTTTTTGATCTTCTAGTTCAGATTTGAAACGAAGAACTCGAGAGTTTAACTTTGAGAAGGTGTTGATTTTAAGTTGATCTTCCCACAACACATCGGTGTCATTCTTTTGATTTGGAGGTAGCTAAGAAACATGTTAGTTAATTAAAATGTAGTAAATAGATTGTGCACATACCAATTCCATGATGTTTTCAGCTAATTGGTGTTTCACTTTGATCACCACCACAGATGGTCGCTGTAAAATTAGAGTGATATTTGGGGTAAGGGTTGATTTAAACTACGTAGTGGGGGTAGAAAAATTATGCGATCAGGGTTTATCACTGATAGTAAACAGAAACCAGCGAAAAAATCCGTGCGAAAAAAATTTTTTTTGTTTATTTTTTACGATTTTCAATTTATCAGTTTTTCTTTCTTAATAACCCGCGATTTCATTATTTTCACATCTCTTTTTTATTTGATTGGATATTTTTAACTTTCTTTCTTTCTCTTTTTCCATATTTTATTTTTGTTCAAACAAGCACAAGAAAACATATAGTTTAGCACATTATGTCTTCTTACTCTGCGACTTCAGCGAAAAGACGCGGCTCTGTTGTCCCTCCATTAGCTGGTGTAGACAAACCTGACACTAATGACCTACCGCAACAGTGTGATGTGCTTGTCTCCGGTACTGGTATAGTTGAAGGCATTCTGTCTGCTGCCCTCGCCTGGCAAGGCTCCAATGTCATCATTATAGACCCTGATAATCATTACGGTGACGCGTCCTCTGTGTTGAACGTCGAACAACTTAAAACTTGGGTCGACTCTGTCAATTGTAAGTATAGAATTCAGTAGCATTAAACGGTTGGGTTACTAACAAATTTGTTTTTATAGCTTCAAAGGGTAAAATTTCCATTCAAGTAATATATGGTTTTAGTGTATCATCTTTTGTGATTACTGTTCATGCTAACTTTGTGTATAGACTCAATTTTCTCCAAGGCCCTTCTCTATATCCCACGCCCATTGAACTCTAGAAGTTACTTTATCGACCTTACACCAAAAATTTTATTTGCGAAATCTGACTTGTTACCAATCCTGACCAAATCAAGGGTTCACAACTATCTTGAAATCAAACCTCTTACTTCCTTCCACACATACGAGAATGACTCTTTTGAAAAAGTCCCCGGTACAAAGGAAGATATTTTCACCGATCAATCACTTTCAGTTGTTACGAAACGATCTCTCATGAAGTTCATGAAGTTTGTACTCGATTATGAAAATACTCCAGATATTTGGCACCTCTACAAGTCACGGCCAATCAGCGAATTCTTGTCACAAGTTTTTAAACTTGAGCCCCAGCAAATTACCGAGCTCATTTATTCGATTGGATTATGCACTACAGCACAAACTCATACTATCGATGCCTTGGCTCGTATTAATCGTTACATCACATCTTTTGGAGTTTATGGAAATTTCCCTGCTTTGTATGTAATGTATGGTGGTGCTGGCGAATTGATTCAAGCATTTTCAAGATCAGCTGCCGTTGCGGGCGCAGTTTTCAAGCTCAATACCAAAATTACCAATTATGATAGTGAAACGAAAACTGCGACTCTTTCAGATGGTGGTACGATCCAAGTCTCTGAAAAAGTTGTTTTATCATCAAAAGATGCACTCAATATTCCACAAACTAAGGATACTACAATGTCTCATTGTAAATCGGAAGTTACAAGAATGGTCGCTATTGTTTCAAAAGATTGTAAAGAATGGTTTGCAGAGAATGAACAAGCAGCTGTGATTGCATTTCCACCTGGATCATTACCAAGTAACAATACAGTTGCTGTTCACGCAATTATTGTCGGTAGTGGCAGTGGAATGTGTCCCGTGGGTCAATCTATTTGGTACTTATCATCTGTCGAGAAAGGAGCCAAAGCTCGAGGTGATCTGGAACACGCACTTAGCAAGTTGGAATCCAGTATTCTTCGAGAGTCTACCGAAGATTTTGAATTCAACGATCTTACTGAAGGTGATGTATCAGTTCGTCCGGATGGTATGCCAGTTCTTTCATCAGTAAAGCTAGGACAAAGTTTACAAAACTTTGTTCCCAGTGAAAAGTTACAATTCTTGCTCAAGTTATGTTATACACAAGCGACATCTACAATAGACAATTTTGAGGATGAAACTTTTGGGGCACATATTGTTGCACCTCCTTCCTCCGAAATCACATATGATGGAATTGTTGCTAATGCAGTAAACTTGTATGAGAAAATTGTAGGATCAGATGATGATTTCTTCGACATTGACTTTGAAGATGACGACGATGATGAAGAAGGAGCTAACTTAGGACCTAATCATACAGATGATGGTAATGTACATGATGATGACGACGATAGAGTACCTGATTTTGGTGACGATATGGAGTTATAATGAATTTTTATGAATTATATAGTTTTTTTTATTATTATTTTTTTATTTTTTTTTTTAGAATAAAACAAAATTAATATTGGGATTTTTTTTTGTTCTATTTTATATAGAAAAATTTTAGAAATAAAATTTGAAATCTGAGGAATATTAGTGTAATGCAATATGTAGTACATGTAGTAGATTAAGACGTAATGAAAAAAAAAGTTCGTATATATATGTACCTAAGTAGGTAGGAAGACAAGTACTATGATGAAGATTGAGAGGATTTGTGTTGGTTTAGAGAGACCATTAAATTGTCAACGACATTGGCAGCTATCTTCATCTGATCCGCGTCACCGACATTATTCCACACGACATCATTCATTTCGGCCTCCATCCCTGTACCACAATCCTCAACATTTGCCATATCTACAGCCCTTTTTACCAACGCAGCCAGAAACAAATCCCTATCAGTCAAAGATGCGAAATTATTACGATTCGTAGTAGTACTAAGATTGTCATTGCCGTTACCACTGTTGTTGTTGTTGTTGTTGTTGTTATCAAGAACAGATTTAATTTCTTTAACTTTTAGAGCGATTGATCTGATTTGAGCAATAATGAATTGGATAGTGTCAGGGAGCGGACCTAGAGAAGAAGAGGTGGAGATGGAGTGTCTATGAGATTGGAGAAGGGTGTTGAGGGTTTTGTATTTGTGTAACTGGGAAAGGAGCATGAAGTTCGCGTGTTTCTCAATCGCCAATTCCTGCCACACATCTTCCAACTCCTTTCCCCAATTCTGTTCACCATCCCCACCACTACCACCAAAATCTATTCCTTTCTGATGCTTCATCCTCACCCACCCACCTTCAATCAAGTCCGCCGGCACAACCAAAATATTTCTCAAAACATACAACTCATACTTATCAAACGCTCTATCCACAACACTTTCCAAATACATTTCAAATTTCGCTGTCCCTAATTCAATTTCTCTTTTCTTCCATTCCTCTCCTTCTTCTATGGCTGTATCTTTGCTCCCAGATTTTGTTTGATTGTTATTATAATAACGGTCAACTAAAAATTTTTCCATGGCTCCAACACATTTATATAGAATTTCGTTTACGGCGTTTATAACTTCGTCGATTAGTGTAATTGGAGCATAGCCTAAGTGTTCAGTCAAAATGGCTGTTGAACGGGCAAAATCAATAGGTGTCGTCATATGTATATATATTCCGTCCTCCTTTTTTTTTTTTTTTTTTTTTTTTTTTTTTTTTTGTTAGTTTAAGAAGAAGGTGATTTTATTTTATTTTTGGCGATTTCAATTATTGTCTTGACGCGCTCTAATTTTGTTTTTGATTAACACAATTCTTG
The DNA here is from genome assembly GCA_030568955.1 of Geotrichum siamense (nom. inval.). NCBI lineage: Eukaryota > Fungi > Ascomycota > Dipodascomycetes > Dipodascales > Dipodascaceae > Geotrichum > Geotrichum siamense (nom. inval.). The sequence continues at coordinate 13,974 of JAJMJJ010000305.1, read as the reverse complement.
ATATCACGTGAAAATATATTATTATTCTTATTATATATTATCACCAACTAAATATTTGAATTGATAAAATGAAAATAATGGATAACATATAGTTCTTAAAAATATCAATAAATAATCTCCCTAGTTTCAAATTTGTCTCTTTTTTTCCCCCTTCTAGTGTATATAGATTCACTGCATCAAGGAGTTTTACTTAATAATTCATTTCAAAATAACTGTCTTGTTAGGTACTCTACTACCATATCCGAGATTCCTATATAAAACAAATTGTTTTGTTTCTCTATATCTCCTTCGAGTTATTAATAGAATTTACATTGTAATCGTGGTATAAAACATGTAAACTTTTCAATTGATTGTGTTTGTACTAGACATGATGACAATACATGCTAACAAAACATACCCACAATTGAATTTTTGAGTTCAACCATAAAACATATTTCCATGCACATGTGAATATATGTGAACATACATACATATGTACATATATATATATATATATATATGAAAATAAATGAAATAAATAAAATATACCACAACGCAAATGTGTTTTCGTCGATAATGCTAAAGTAAAAAAGCTCCACTCCGTTTCAGCCATCCGTAACCCCCCTCAACATCAACAAATAAAGAGACTCTAGATAACAGAGACAACTTTATCAGCCTCAATATAGAAAGGATACTTCTCATTTTGAGGAATCTCACTCAAAGTTGAAAAGTTATCATCATCAATTGATACAGAAAACCCTTTTAGTACCACATCAAACTTGTATTTGATTTCAATACCTCTTGAAGTAAGTTCTTTTTCTAGTTCATTCACAACACTTTAAGAAACACTAAGTTAGCATATGTATCTGCATAAGGAAGAAAAAAAAAAATTGGAAGAATTTACCTGTTTGGTGTATCAAGTCCGGTGGTGAATACAATCATATAGGTTCGGCCTGCTAGTTTGTTAGTCTTCAAAAAACTTGGGTGGCGAGAGTGAGAGAGAAAACAAAACACGTACTAGCTGCAAGAGCCACAGAAATAAACGAGAACAAAGCAGTAAAAACACTGAAAAAGTTCATTTTGCTATATATGAAGTAACGACAATTGAAGAAGATGGAAGAAAGAATTGAGAGAAATAAAAAATAAAAGTCGGCAATTTCATTTCCACATATAAAAGTACGAAAGAATCATGTGATCTACTATAGAAGTAGTGAATTTAAAATGGAGGTTAAAATTGGTGTCTTTGCTCAACTTGAGAATAGATGAGGGTTAGTGATGGCTTTTTACGTGTTTGGACTACTTGCACAACAAGTTTGATACTTCTAATAGTTGTCATATACAATATTGGGACTGTATAGGTGATTGTGTCCTACCTACAAACTTTTCGTGCATGTTAATATTGCCACTGCTCATAGTTTTATTATTAGTAGTAGTAGAAATGTTCGTATCATCATTTACTACTCATAGGACATTAAACACAGATATCTGCAAAATTAAACTAATTCTCTATTTCAGTATGCGTTAAATATACATTGTTACTACACGTAGTATGGCTTCTAGAGTAATAACAGCTCTACTAGATCATTCCCAAACTAAACAAAAAATAAGCAAAATAAAACGACCAAACGCTGAACTCGTAGCATTGCTGTTTTTTTTTTTTTTTTTTTTTTTTTTTTTTGCATAGAATCAAATTGTAATAACACCACCTTTCCTACAATGCGTCTATCTATCCAGTAGTTGATGGCAGCAGTTGAATTGATTAGAGTAGCATTAGTCACAATATCGTAATCAGTTAGTAATCGAATATGCAAACTTTCACATGTGCACCGAAGTGTAATCAGTCACCAAAACAGAATGCACGAACCTTTTTTTCGACGACCAAGCTAGAAGTAGAAGCATTTTCTGTGTATACAATGGAAAACCCAACGAAACACCTTCTAATTTCGGTTTTGTGATTTATTATTCTTATTTAATAATAATAATTTTTCCCTAATTTTTTCAGCTCGATCCATCAGTTTTGGGTTCGCTAGGTTCTTTTGATGTAGAAGGGAAAGACGTTCATGATTATTCAGTCTTTCTAAGGTATTGAAATGGCGATAACAGAGGTAGCAATTTTGACGTTCGCGGTCAGCATAGGACTTGAAAAATATTACATCCGTTGCAGTTTTGTTATCTTGATGGTGATTATGACTAGGTACGTTATCTACGTCTCCGTCTTCTTCGTCATCTGATTGGGTTAAAGATGTAAGTTTCCATTCTTTGAAGTTTTTTCGCACTGTAGGCGATAAGTTTGAGAATGACTTTCGTTTTTTGTTAGTGGTGATAGAAAATATCAATGAATTGGATTTTAAAAGAGGATTTTGAATACCCGAGGAAAGTTGTTTTGGTGGCGGAGGACTTGGTGTGGTATTATCTGTTCCCATTTCGTTCTCAGATTCTCTTGTATTTGATGGTATAGGATATTCTGATATTCGGTAGTCAGGATTAGAATATTGTAGTACAACCCCACCTGGTGATATAAATGTGTAAACAAAAGGGTATGTCGCAATTTCAAATGCTCCTAACGAAACATATGATACTTTAACATTTTGAAATATTTTTGAAGTAGTTTTTGACAATGCGTTTAATTTCCGCATACCTTGACCAGCAAATTCCAACGTTTTAAATTCAGCAAATGCAAGTCCTGATGGCAATTCAAACGTATCTTTCCTTCTTATCATAAATATCCGTGTAACTTTGAGGTCAAGTGAGTCCAGCTCAGAAAAAAGTTCAACTTCCAATATACTGGTCTTTAAGTTCCGTAGTAACAAAAGAGTGGTTGGATTATCACCAATATCTGAAATTCCATCCAAAGTCATTGATTCTGTAACTCTGGGAATTTGGTGATAAGGCCTTCGTAAAACTTTTGCCTCACATGTCGAAGACAATTTTACTAACTCATACATTACCCCAAACTTTTCTGCATCCTGTGCAGAACTAAACTGTATAAATGCACATTGCGGGAAATTATGCTGCCTCGTTACAGTTTTAATATCAGCCAGTTTTGATATTTGCGCTTCAATCTGAAAGAAAATCACACATCATCAGTACTTTATGACAAAACATAATACTAAAACTACACTATCTAATCATCCATACCTCGGCTGTAGAAATGCTATCATTCACTCCAACCAAACATATATAATAATCGTGTACTGCTGTATGTGAATGTAGATGAGAAAACGATTGTTGGCCCATTCTCACATTGTTGTTGTTGTTGGTGCTATCACCATAATCAGGCTGGGGGTCCATTCTTATTTTTAGTGGGGCGTTTTTTTTTTCTTTCTTTTCTTTCTCGGAAAAAGAACAGGAGGAAAAAGAAAAAGAAAAATTGGGAGAAAAGAAAATTAAAATAAAAAATATAACTGGAAAACTGAGAGGAACACTTGAAAAATTAAACCGTCTCTCTACTTTGGGTTCAAATGTCCCATTTTTATTTCATTTTTATTTCATTTTTTTATCTAATTATTTTTATTTTATTATTTATTAATTTTTCTATTTGATTAATTTTATTTTATTTAGTTATTTTTATTTATTATCATTATTTTTTATTTTATTACTTTTTTTTAATTACATCGGTAAGACAGTTCTTGTAGCATAAATACTCTACAGAGATAATCAGATAATTGAACAGCATATAGTATTCAAATCCTTTTTAATGTACCGGCGATGTTTTCTCACTCAAAATACTAGCCAAATTAACTAAATATATCAATAGTACTACGGTATTAATTTTATCACAAAATTATATCCTGTCAATCTCTCTCTTTTTTTCTTAAATAACTACAACAAAATTGACTGTTTTTTCTCTTGTTATTTTTATCAAATGAAAGTTTGCTCCTTATCAAAATAATATATAATATTTATACATAAACAACCACCCCTAACATCTTAAGTATTGTAATATTTTTTGATACGGAAAAAGCCCCATTCTTTCAAATATATATTTTTGTTCTTTTCTCATTAATTTTATATTAATTTATTTAGATTCATTACCCATTATTTTTTCTGTCTTTTCTGTTGGACTGGTACCTTTTTTACTGTTTATAATATATCTCATCACAAACCCAGAATTAAAATTTTTTTTTGAAATATATTTTTGTTCTTTTCTCATTCATTTTATTCATTTAGATTCATTACTCATTATTTCATCTGTATTTATTTGTTGGACTGGCACCTTTTTTACTGTTTATAATAATATATCACAGCACAAACTTAGACGCAAAAAATCAATGTAGTCTGCTATGACGTAACTAGAGAATGAGAAATCAACGCATTTGGTATTATCAGTATAAAATATTTTCTTGAGTGGCCTATCATTGAGCTTTATAAATTCCTAAAGTCTTCTATTTCTACCGCGGAAAGTATATTCATTTCTATATATTAGAGATCCAAATAAGAATGAAGCAACATGTGTGCGGAGTTAGAATAAGTGCACAATTTTTTTCCCTTTCTAAAATATTCACGACGAATTGACTGTAAATCATACAATATATAATCTGTATTTAGACTGACGTCAAAACATTCAAAATCTATTCTGATATTACTTAACTTTATGTCATTCATGGTAGTCAGAAATCGATACCATGAATAATGAAAAACCGAACAAATATCAATCAATACTTACAAATATAAATAAATCTCTTTTTATATAAAATGATATATATGGCCATATAAATTAAAAAGAAAAAAAAAAAAGAGGAATAAGAGAGCAATATTTGGTATCAAATAACTTTACCTCAAAAAGAAAGTAAGAGTTGTTGCTCATATCCAACGTTTATTTTTTTACTTTTTTTTTATTTTTTTTATTTTTTTTTTTGATTTTATTATGTCATTTACTTGAACCATTCTTGTAGTACTTAATCCCGTATGTGATGGAAATTAAGACACACCTACCTGAGGTTTTCATATCTGCCGATGCTTGTTTTTTTCAACAAGTACTTGAACTGATACATATGTATATAAGCAATTAAGGTGCAAGTAAAATTAATGGTTTTAAAAAAGGTAATAGAAGTACAGTTTGCTGCAATTGTTTTTATCTTCCAGATAAGTTTTCCTTTGTTAGCTTATATTGTACAGGTGGAACTGGACAAAGTATTGATTTTGGTAACAATCAAAAAATGTATGTTTTACTACACGGTGGTTCAATATTTTTATAGAGTGGTCTCCGTTGCCTATATCTCCATCGACCTATGTGGGTACATTGGGATTGCGCACGTCTATGAATGCAGTTGCGTAGAGAGTGTAATTATAAAATATGGTTAAGAGATATTGTATGACATTGTACAAAAATAGGTATCTACAGTCAATTGTAAATGACTAATATTATTGCGCAGAGAGGGTAAAAATAGATCGTAACACATTTAATACTAGCAAACACACAAATATCTAAAATCAACCAATTAGATATATTTCAATTGTTTCTTAATTGTGAGCAAATGGAAAGTTCACCAAAAAAAAAAAAAAAATAAAAGAAGACTCTATAAAAAATTAAGTGATAAGTCGTATATTTTCTATTAACACAAAAAAAAAAAAAACGCAGAGAAAATGGAATGATAAAAGTAAGAGAAGAAAAGGAAATGATGATGATGATTGTATTTGATTGATTAAATAACGCTAATGTGAATTATTCATCAGAAAAAGCAGAAGCTTCAATTTCTGCTTTATAACGCTCGTTGGCATATTTAGTACCGCCTAATAAAAAAGTTAGTATTCTGCAAAGGAGAAAAAAAAAGAGATCAAACTTACAGTATTGACAAACGTGAACACCGGGTTGATCAAGGTTGATATAGATCTTAGGGTGACCTTGAACACCTTTACCACCATCACAAACGGCAATGTTTCCCTCAAGGTAGACGACAGGGGTTTGAGCAATCAAGTTAATACCAGCATAAGGCTTAGGTTGTTGTTCAAGATTTCGTTGTAAAGTTCTAACACCGGACAAAGCTTCAAATCTAGGCTTCTGTGATTTGGCCCATATCTCAGTACGATTAGGAGATTGCTTCTCGATGGCTGCTGCTTGTACATCATCGGAAGGGACAAGGTATTGTGAACTTCTGGAAGTTGAGAAAGAACGAAGAGCAGAAAAGCGCATAAGGCCGGAACTGCGAACAGAAGCTCTGACTGAGATCATTGTCGGATTGTTTTTATGCTAAGAAGGAAAAAAGATATCGATGATGTTTGATGGCAATCAAAATATAGGTAGCTTGGTGCTATAGAAGTATACTGGGGCAGGGGGAAAAAACAATCGCCAATAAAAAATTGAAGATGCCAATGGGAATTTGTTTGGTAAGGCGAGTTCTTTTTTCTCCCTGTAAATTTTGATTTTCTTTCCCTCTCTCTACTAATTGTTTTTTAGTCAATTATGATTGGACCATTTCAGTTTTCTACTTTTTCCCCCAAACCCTTCTTTTTGACCTCACCAAAAAATAAAATAAAACATAAAATAAACCACCTCTGCCATTTTGATCACCGTTTTCTTTTGTAACACTTTGTCCATAGTTATAAACTAATACAAGTATCAGATATATTTACATGTGTATATAAATAAACATGACTATTCCTGATTATGAGACTCTTGAAAAACTTCACGGTGCTGCTGATTCTCTCTTAAACACTGATTATCTTTATCTCAATTCTATCGCTACGAAGTCGTCTTTGCCTCATACGCGTGAAATCCTCCTTAAGAAGTTAATCACAGTTTCTCAATCTAAGAATTCTCAATCTCAATTCGCGTCTAATTCAACTAGTGTACGGGGTTCATCCACGTCGCTAAGTAATCTTAATAATTGACACGGGTGTGAAGCAACAACAAAATCTACACAAGGGAACAAAAAAAAAGGGAATAATTTATTATTGCATATTTCAAATTGTCTTAATAGATCAATTCGCGAGTGCTCAATTTATGAAGGTGCATATAAACATCAGTTCCATATCCTTCGATACTTTGTAATTGGACATCGCCACCAAAATATCTAGCATACAGTCTAGTAATTGGCAATCCATAACCAAATCCAGCCATTGGTGCATTCAGCATTGGTTCTGAAAACTCGGGACTAATATCAGGTGTATCTTTGACAGTTGTATAATTGTATAACCAAACACGCTTTTGAACCGATCGAGGTATTCCACCACCTTTATCGCTAATCCTAATTGTGAAATCTTCACTTCCATCACCCACCACAATAGTTACTGGGGGATAATCTTTAGCATCAATTTCGGTTCCATATCTTTCAACAACCGCCCGTAATGAATTCTTGACAATTTCAAAAATCATATGTGATAAATGTGCTGGAATATACATGAATGCTAAACTAGGATCACATTGAATATTAACTTTTGGCGATTCATACAAGCCGTACCAATCTTCACAAATCTCTTGCGCCAATTTGACAGCATGCCTTATAGTGTCGTTTATATTTGTATTTGTACAAATAATCCCCACATAGTCTTGTTCTTGTTGTCCTTTCATTAATGCTAATTGTTGTCCGATCAGAACTCTAATACCGATACGTGACATGAAAAACTTGTCCAAGAATGATTGTAGGTCTCTAAGTGAAATTTCTGAATTGTTTGAAGTAAGAGAATAGTCCTTAATACCTTGTGCGACTGTAGTTACTACAGCATCATGCCGAGTTCGAATATCAATTAAAGATTTCGAGAATTCATCGAGATAAGTATGTACGCTTGAGGGCCATCGCTGATCGCCATCAAACTTTGCAAACGGCGACGTGAACCCATTCAATAGTCTATGTTTCAGTGATTTAAATAACGATTGTTGCACCTGTTGTACTTGTTCTCCTTCTGCTTTCTCTGAATTGTTGGAATGCTTCAGCAGATCAGCTCTCACTTCAGGTGGTATGAGATGTTTTGAATACTCGGACATACGGATAATATCTTCAAACGATTCAATATACCAACCCAATACTCTCAAAATACTTGGGTTGGTTGCTAGTCCTGTAGGTAAATCTTCCAATTCATGCACTTTGTGAGCAATTCTAACTGGCAATTCCTCTGTCATGAATTGTGATGCCCGATAAATATTCGCTGTATTATTAGTTCGTCCAAACTGTGCCATTTTGGCTAATGATAACGGTGTTGGTGGAAATCTTGCATAATGTGCAATGAGTTTTGCCGTCTGTTTTGATGATCCAGCAATCAAACTCGACATTATATGGTCCTGACTCTACTACCCTCTTCCGTTAAGCTATTATAAAACACAATCAAAATGATGAAAGGAAAGAAGGAGAGAAAGAAAAGAAGAAAGAAAGAAAAAAAATGGAAAGAAAACGAATTTTGAGTTTATTAAAAGCCCAGGAATCTCGACGAATTAAATTTGCTGAAATTTTTCGTATTTGGGGTAATTCGCTTTACAGACAGTAACAAAATCTGGAGAAGAATGGTTTTCTACTTGGTTTTCTATGATCATGTGAGCATAATTTATTATCAAAAAAGCTCCTCGAACTTTTTATTTCACCAGGTAATCGAACAGCAGCACTACACATTTTCATTCTGCAGTAGTATATTGACAGGGTTCTATATGTAGATAGGGATATATTTCAAATTTATGTTTTCAATCCATATTAGCCATTGTAAGCAAACCACCGGGAAAGATCCTTTGAAACACATCTGCGTCATCGGCAACATAGAAACTTTCATAGGATTCCATATCTGCAAACATATCTGGGCCTATTGGAGGAGGTGGTGGTGATGGTGCTGGTATTGGATTCATTTGATTATTCCAAGGAGAAACTGGCATTACTATTGGACCTCCCATCATTGGCGCTGCTGCTGTAGTAGGAGGAAGTGGTGATTGTTGTTGATGACTGTATATGGGCGCTTGTGTTCTCATAGGATCCATTTGACTAGGGGATCCTTCAGAACCCAGTAAAACCGATGTATGTGGTTGAATAGGGGCCATAGATGTTGCTCGATTATTTTCATCAAGTCCACCTGTGGCTGGAATATTGTTTATCGGGCTTAAAATATCAGAAGGTGAAGACTTTAAGACAACATTAGTTGTGTTGATAAGCTCTTCCAAAATCGATCCAAATTGTAAACAGACGTGCCCTTCATTGAATGAGTATCGCTTAAACATATCAAGTGTGAGCATTGTGGTTTCACTCACCCGATCTGGTGTAATATTAATACTATCATCTTGATAGTTAGCGCGCAGTTTCATTACCGACCTCTCATAGTATTCTTCAACAGTACCGCATTGAAAATCTCCATTCCATAACTTTTTAGCTACTTTTTTCCAGAGTAGCGTTGAAATTTCACAGAGAGTCATGGCGCAATAAATAATCATAAAAAAGTCATAGTCAGGCACATCAATTGATCGGGGATCGTACATAGGATTATGATTAAATGTGTCCAGAACGTTCAGACAATGATAAATTAGAGCAATTACAACACATTCCTTTTGAAGTTTGTACTTGTTAGATTGGTCTCCTGAGGTTTCGTTATCGTTGTCACCAATTTTACCTTCAAGTGAAGGTGATCCCTTAGTAGTGACAGGAATTGGAAATTGTTCTGGTTGTTGATATTTTTTACTACCAGAACCCGACTCCTGCCTCAAGTAAGTTCTAAAAACTACTGCGTATGCAAAATCATATTTAAATTGAAGCAAAGAATCAGAAGAGCTTAACTCTTCAAAAGTATCATTCTTCCATTCTTCAATAGAATCAATTTTTAACGATTCAGATGCAATTATCACTTGAGTGTCCCATGTAAGTTTGATCAACTTTCTATATAATCTAATTTCAGCGGTCATTACTTTGTCTCGGAGAGAAATGTTCGGAAATTGAAAGATTTGCATGCATTGTGAAATATAGTACTCGGGAACAGAGAATGGTCGTGATGTTGCTATTGTCCATTGTACATGTGCTAATACCAACGCATTCCATAGTCGATACCATCCAATTTGGCCCTGAGATCCAAGGTTACATGCATGATATCTCGAGAATTTTATCTGATCTGCCAAAACACACTGATTTAATGCCTGTAAACTTATGGACCAACTATCAACTGGGATTTCTGTGAGTACTGTTGGGGCCCATAATGAAGCAATATAAAATGCGATTAGTGATTCAAATGTAAAATAAGGAGCATTTAATAATGTTAATCCCATAACTTGTCGAACAAGGTCGTAAATTAATTTAACTGTATGTGATGAAATAGTTTTATCGTATCTTGAAGACAACATGCAAATAACTGAAAATAATAATGATGATCGCTTTCTCATATTTCTCCACGCATTTTTATCTGGTAGAATTCCCTCCACCCATGGTGAATAATGAGTCCAAAATCTATTCATGAACCAACTAGTTAGTCAACTGATCTGGTAATTAAATTAATTAACCTCGAGTGAATCAAAAGAAAGAAAGAAAGAATCATAAGAAAACCTCTAACAAAGAAGTCTATACATACACTTCTATTAAATCTTGACTTGTGCTCTCGGATATAAATCCATGCGATACCACATCCCCTAAACTTCGTATATTTTGACTTAAATCTTGACGTTTACCATATAGTCTGTCTTCAATATGACGGACTAATCCTACTGGTGATGATGCATTTAAAAGATATTCCGGGTTTACTAATTCCCGATAATTACTGGTCGGTTTATTTTGATAGTTAAGTTGACTTCTGATTTGTTCCAGTCGCTGAGGTCCAATTTTAGTTCCAGGCCCTTGATTTGAAGTTAGTGACTCTGTCAATAAATGCAAGCCGCTTAATATAGAGTTGACCTTTTCTTCGAGACTAGCTATTCTATTTAAAAAACGTTTACGTTAGAAAGATTTTGTAGCAGCTATTCGATATGACATACCTATCATTGGCTTCTGGGGGAGAACCTGAACTTGAGACATTTTGATTTACTGGCATATTATGGGAATTTGATATATTGTTCATGTTTGGGGGAGTCGTGCTGCAACAGGCATTTTGTTTGGGACTTGGAGCCATGAGTTCATTCGATAATGGTGAATTACCAACATTTGGTGCCGGTAATCCATTATTGGGCGATAAATTATTGCTGTGAATGTTGGGCACAGATTTGTAATACATAGATCCTGATAATTGGGGGGATTGGACCTGCGGTAGATGATGGGGGTGGGAGTGATTGTAGTGTATTTGATTTGAGTTAGTAGGAGACTGGGGAAAATCTGCAGCTAACGGGATAAATATATCTGTACGGTTCTCCATATTCTTGACAAAAGGAACACAATTTAATCTACAAATCCTTGGTGTTAGTATTACTCTTTCGAAAAGCTCACAAAGCTTAGATTTCTTACTTTAAGGATTGACATCTTTTACAAACAACATTGTTTTCTTCAAATAGACACTTTGTTTTTAATCGTCGACATGTTGTACATGCTTTTACCTGCCTATTTCTCGTAAGTTTTTTCTTTTTTGGTGGTTCTTGGTTAATATCCATTGGTTCTAGTGTATGTCAACAATTGAAGCGACAGATGTTCTTTTTTTAAACAAAATATGCTTTCAATATGTGGGAAATGATAACAATAATTAAAAGTTAAAAAAACGGGCTTAGTAGGACTTAAAGAAAACTAAAATAAAAAATAACGGGAGGATAAAATGGGTTTTTTTGCATAATAAATTTTTACCACCTGAAAATTAGGAAACCATCTCATCTATGCTTATATTGTTCCGAATGCAGTGATTGTGTGTTTATTTTTGGCCTACGTAACCATTTATCACAAATCTTAAACCCTTATTTCTTTCATTCTTTTCTACGTAAATATATCTACTGAATTGTAAATAAATTATAATCTATAATATCAAGAAGTTTTTAATTATAAAATTTATATTTATTCTCGTTAGCCGTATTTTTTTTTCCGGTTCAAAAGGTTGTAATGTAGTAAAGAGTAAAATATTTTCAGCGTCTCAGACTTCAGTTAATTCCTAAGAGTACTCGCGTTTTGAAACCGCATTAAGTTCAGAAGGATAATTCCATGTGCTGCGTATCTGTCGGTTGAGCTTAATGATACCTGACATCCTTGTAAGCATATTCTCTTCACACCCGCTTTTACAAGATGGTCAAATCCTTCATCGGTAACTCCAGTAACAGCTAAAATAACATTTTGTGGCAAGTTAGGAGATTTTGCAATAGCTTTGGCAGTAGTATTTGATACATGATGTGTCCCGGATAACGAAATTGTTCTTAAATTGGGAAAATTATTAGCAATATGCCGTGTATATCCTTCTTCTGTATATAACGGCATTACAGTGCAAAAGTCAATGAACAAATGACATAATTTTGGTCCACAATGCATTTGTAGAAAAAAATAATCCAATCTAGAATCGTCAGTTTCAGCTTCGGCTAGTTTAAACTTTTGGACCCGAAGTTCTTCACACGTAAGACTGCTAGGGGGAGGATAATTGTCTAATATATGTCTTCTAAATTCTCCATCTGATATCGATATTTTTTTTATAGAATTTGATTTGAAAATATAATATGGCCCTGTATCGTAGCCCGCGACATCAAACTGTTCCAGCTTTTCTAATGCCGTCTCAATAGTACGATTCAGTTGAAAATCATGAACCAGCATTCGATTTCTTAAAGAACGATTCTTATACATTAATTTCAAATTTTTCAATCTGGGTAGATGTTCCTGTATGAGCTTTAATTCTGGATACCCCGATATAGCAGGTGGTAGCATCATCAAATGCAACTTTTCAAGATTGAAAATATGATTTTCTGGAATTTTGATATCTTCATCAAGACCTTTCATAGTCCGATATGTAGCAAGTTCACTTCGGTACCAACTAGGAGGACCATCTTTAACATTAGTTACTTCAAGTTCTTTAAGTGTCGGGATATCTAAAAGTATCCCTTCGAGCAAGTCATGCGACCAAGCTGATTTTAATGTTAATGATACCATATTTTCAAAAATCTTGGTTGGAGCTTTTGCCATCAAATTATATAATGCCAATGTATCTAATTCCAGATCTAATCTTTCAATTCGGCCTGATAAAGTTATGGCAAAATAATTAACAAAGTTTTCCTCTGAACTAGGCGATAACCTGTTAATTTTCAAATATTTAATCATTTTTGTATATTCGACATATTTTAACGCCGGTGCGATAGCTTTCTTGAAATCCGAATCAAACTTCCACTTATAAAATTTAACCGAAAGGTCAAGATTGGCAGCCCAAAGACTACAATCATCTAAAATAAGTTCACGCCACCGTTTCGATACTCTTGTGCAAGATAGTACATCTTGAAGTGATATCATTCTGAGAATTAGATGAAATAGATCAGGGTATGGCAAAAAGTCAAGTGGATCATATAGTTTCTTATTGGCTTCTTCTTGCCGTATTTTCTTAATTTTCTCCTGAGCTATCATTTTTCTTAATGCATGATACGATTTAACCAATAAATTAAAACCGGGAGTACTGCTGTCAGCATTTTCAAATCCTCGTCGATAAAATTTTACCGCGGCATCATGATTGTTTATGATTTCGCACACTTTACCAGCACAAAGATAGCCTTTATACCAATTTGGTATCAGATTAATCATATTAATTGCATATTCTTTGGCTTTATCCCAATGATTTAATCTCCTATGGACCAAACATATTTTATCATATAATGAAGCAAGTTGATTCTTTAAATCATCTTGAGCAATATCGGATTTAAGTTTCAGCTCCAAGCGCGATAGAACGTACAGACAGTCTTTATACTTTTTTTCTTGAAATAATTTTTCTGCTGATTTCTCAACTCGTTCGCAGTGTACTTTAAGTTGTTTGGTTTGATTGTCTGACATTCTACTTAATTGAAGTTAGAGAGGCCACTATTGACGATAGAGGTAAAAATACTATATGACGAACACCTGTTCCCTCAACAATTAAATTGTAGGTTGTTAGAAACTGATGAAAACTAAAGCATAAAAATATCAATTCATTTTTTTTTTTTTTTTTTTTTTTTTTTTTTTTTTT
>JAJMJJ010000304.1:0-22715 GCA_030568955.1 Geotrichum siamense (nom. inval.) | reverse complement strand
AAGAAAGGCCCTTTTTATAGTTGTACTTTTTTTTTTTTTTTTTGGGCGAGAGGACACGATAAATCAAAATCTTTACTGTAGGCAATGTAGGAAGAAGACGCAGACTAAAGAATAAGTCTCTTCAACTCGGTGCCACCTTGTCCAGACTTCGTTCCTGAAATCGTTGGGAAAACAGGGTCACGACGTCGTTGTATTTGGGTCCCTACTCGGTTACCCAAGTGGTAATATATTTACTCGGGAAATGTACATAGGAAATTCTCTAGTTGCATAATCTAATCCTTTGCACCGAATATTTCCTGTTAACTCAGAAACAACCTGTGTTACGAATCGACCGTTTGGGGACACTGGCGTTTTCCGATTAATTTTCATGTGAACATCGCGTTTTTACATTTCTAATGACTGTGTAAGAATGACTAATCATTGGTAATCATATGCTTGAAAATATATGTTCCTTCGCATGAATGCTCATCAGCAATAAACCTATGGAGTTCTATAAAAGCATTTAAACATTTAAATAATAGTGCAAATCATTAGTCCTATTATTCTTCATTAACTAGTATATTCAACAAATATATCTATGTATAGCTTAGGTTAACCAAAAGTTAAAAGTCTTTTCAATCTATTTATCAGAGTTAAATCTGCATCTGTAAAAACACATTCAATAGGTTTCCCCTTCTTTGTCTTTGATGCAGCATCAAATAGATCCAATACTTCCTTTAGTAAAGACGCATTTGTGAAATTTAAAGAATCAAGAGAATAAAATGTGTGAAATAAATCTTGGTTGGAAAAATCGATTGAGGGGATAGCGGGATGGTTTTTTAAATACTCATTGACCAATTTAAGTACTTTGAAAATCAATTGACTAACAGAAGAACTACTCTGAAATAGAATATGGATAGCACCCGAGTCAAAAGCAAACACCCCAGCAGGAATCATATTTTGTACAGAAGTGTCGGATATATTAGTATTAGTAACTCTGGTTATTACTCCTTTAATACTTGTTAGTTTTTCGTCAGATTCAACTAGCTTAACAGCTAATGTGCCCTTAGCCTGAATAATAATGTTCTCGCCATTTTCATAATTAGGATTTATTTCGAATTGATTGAGAAAAATGACACTTCTATCATTATTAGGCCAAACAAGTAGAGGGAAAGACCAAGTAACCCATTCCAATTCGTTATAAACTGGAACTACAGGTGAAAAATTAGTAAGTGGAACGAGAGACTTTGTCAAAAGATTTAGTAATTTAACTTCGTTGTTTTGACTAATATAAGCGATGATATTACCAGAACCGCATAGATGGGAAATATTTCTTACGCCAGGATATTTCTGGTGATTTATTAATTCAAATTTATTTTCCACGACTCTATATTCTAGTATAGATTGGGTCGTAAAAACATAGAGTATCTTACAATGAAAAATCATAGAAATAACTTTGGAAGTCAATATTTTTTCATCGACCATTTGAAAATATGTGTTCTTGTATTCATATAATTGTAAAGCATCATGAGAAGCATCAGCTCTCAAGCCACGGTAGAAAATGCAAAACATATATGAATCATCCGTAATCGAAGGTAGCAAAATGATATCAAACCAGAATACTCCTGTTTCATAAGAAGCTATTAATCCCAAATTTATTGTATCGTAGATATCGAAACTGAATCGAGAATTGTTTTCGATTTGTTCCTGAGCCAAAGTGAAAATATATTTTTCATCGTGTGATAAAAATATTTTTCTAATATTCTTGTCAACTTTAACTTGCTTGAACGTTATATGAGGGTTAGAATAATTGCTTGCTGTAAATATTTCACCATATTCATTAGTGAGTAAATGAATATTTTCATAAGTACAAGCAGCTGTTGGAATAAATTTGTATTCGACCTCGACTATCTCAGCTTCTGTAAAGCCGCTAAGTTTAGAAGGAACAGATATCATATATGATATATCCCCAATCCACAACAGAGAATTATCATCAAGATTAATCAATTTAGAAGGAAGTCTAGATTCATTTGAAAATCGATATATACTTTTGTCACACAAATTTAAAACACTAAGCGATCCATCACTTAATCCCATAAATAAATATGTATTACTCTCTGTAACCTCTAAAAATGTAAGTGAATGAACATCAATACTTTGTTCAGAGATACCCATGTTCAATTCCATAATCTCTATTGATCCCTTGGGTGTCGAAATATGGATTTTGAAAATTTTAACAATATCAGAATTCCAAAGACTGCATGCCACATATTTACTAGTACATGAAAAAGCCTTGATAGAACAGTGAAGATTAGTTTTTCCAAGTGAAATAGAACTAAAATCATAAAATTCTATATTACCTGATTTTTGTGCAGCGGCAATAAAATGAGACCCAATATATCCATGTGAATAATCACCATAACTGTGTTTAATGGTGCCAGAAGTTTTAGTAACAATTTGTGTATCAGTTATTTGGATCCATCCAAAGCTTGTAGATTTAAAATCTAACGTGATTGAAGATGTTACTATCCCACTTAAGTGTGAGAAGTTCGTCGCATCTGAAATTCCTATAATCTTTGTAGAGTTGTAGCAACTTACAATTAAGGCAGATGAAGGAATATCGTACCAAATTTGAAAAACAAGTTCTGTCAAACTTCCCTCTTTTGTTAAGTCTGGAGTAATAACCTGATGAACTTTTGACAATTGAGAATATTGAGACGCTCTTGAACACGTATAAAATGACATATGCCACTTGGCTAACTTGGGTTCAACAAAAACCAAGTCTTTGATGAAACCTAAACTTCTGAATTCGTGTATAATTTGAATTTTAGAATATTCATCCTTTAATTTAAAAGCTACAGAATTTCCATAAACGTTCAGTGCAAAAAAATGGCCAGTCTTCCTATCATATTGTAATTTTGTTGCAAAAAGCCTGGTTCCCTGAAGTTTATTCACCGCTACATTAGAAAATGACTTTGAAAACGACAGAATAAAAATAAACCCATCAGTAGTACTTCCCAAGAATTTATTCCCCTTGTATTGACAAATAGATTCAAAATTTTCTGGTAAGTTTCTTGCTTTTATGATTCTTTGACATAAACTCTTTTTGGGTGCATCAAATGCTATATAGTGTAAATGTGATTTAGTGAACACCATGAACCCTTTATTCGTACAAGACAACGGAACAATTAAAGATTTGTCGGTGATTTTAAGTCGATCTCCAGTTTGGAATTTATTTTTCCAAACTTCTGCAAGACTGTATACTACAATTGGAGAAATACCACAATTGGCATAAGTAACACTTAAACCTGTTTTCACTTCTTCATTTTGCTCCAATACTTGAATAAGCTCAAAACTTTTAATTGGGGAAATAATCACATTGAAAGAATATATCTGGAAATTGATAGTGTTTTGTCCTAAGTTAAAGCAACAGGTGTGCCGAGGGTTAAATTGCAAAACTTGAATAACACCGAGCATGTTGGATATGACTATCCTTCGGTACTTATTATCAACAAGAAAAAATGGCTTCGATGTAATTGGTTTATCAGACCCCTCGGAGGTAATTGAAATAAGTTGTGACACTATAAATTGATTTTCCGCGAAATGTAATATAACCACCCATTTTCTTTCAAGAACATAAACAATCGACTGTAGAGATTTCTCATAAATTGATAACACAAAAATACCCTGCACTTTCCCACATAACGGAATGATATGAAGCATCTCTATATCATTTTTATTATAGCCATATACCTCGATAGAATGGGCTTTCTGAACAATCAGTTGCGTCGGTTTATTGTTTGGAACAACATGACCGAAGCAAGCAGAAATGACCGGTGCTGGTAAATCTAAAGGATAGCTCACCAGGGAAGGATTTGAACTTGACATCCTAAAGTAAAAAGATGAGAAATATCAATTCAATTCCAAATCACCAGTAGCATACAGAAGTAGAGAACATATGAAAAATTGACCTTTGCGACCAAGAGATTGGGACTTGATAGTGAAGAATATTTCCCAAAAGATAAATTTTAAATTCTATTTTGTGTTTCCCTAATTTGTTCACCATCCACATGAAATATTAAACTTCTTGGTCAAAAATCACAATGTTGCCCAAGCTTAAATTTAAAGGTCATAAGAAATTAAAGGTAAAGAGGGGAGGAATTATGAAGCCTACAGATTTTAAGCGGCCTAAGAGAACTGTTGAAGCCTCCAGCACAAAATCAAGCGTATGGATCTCGGCTTCTCAGTATTCACATATTACAGGCCCTATTGTAATATCAACGGTCAGTATTATCGAGGAAATTTTAATAATGACAATTTCGCACTAACAATTTTGGTTTTTAGGTTCTTGATGATAAATTGATGTGTATGGCAGCTGATGGTGATGGTAAAGTCTATGTATCTACAGCCCTAGATGAATCGGATAAACCATCAACTAATTCACACGAGCCTAAAATTGCTCGACAAGTCTTTGTAGTATCTCAAGCAGGGCTTGCTGACTCAAATTTAAACTCAACCTCTGGGATTAAAATAGCTCTAAAGTCGTCAACAGGTAGATATCTCACGATGAAAAAGACTGGCGAGATTGTTGCTAAAGCCACTGCAATTGGCCCAGAACAAACGTTTGTGGTAAAGCTAATAGATGGGGAAAAGTGGTCCATTTTTTCAATTTGGGGGGACAGATTATCTTTTGTTAAGGATGAAAACGACCCAAATGAATATACTATCAAGCGAAACACTTCTGACAATTCAAGTAATAGCTTGTGGTAAGTTCCTATCGATTCTGGTACATTCGCGGTATAGACACTAATCTATTTGTGCAGTATTCGCGTCCAAAGTAAACATATTAAAGAACCAATGACTGTTAAAGAGAGCTCAGAGTACATTTCTAGTGCAGAACTTGAGAATAAAGCGGGAAAAAAGCTTTCGAAAGAACAAATTAAACTTCTTAAAAAAGCATTTAAAGGTATGATAATTTGATTTATGTTCTACCCTACCAATTATTTTTCGATTTATTAACATTAGTACATATTCTAGAGGGAAAATTAAACGAGGCACTTCTTGACCTAAGAGAAAAAACAGAAACAAAGTATTAAATTCATTTATTTATCTGCAACTAGTGACAACCTTAGAACCCAATCACAAATTGTCTTAATTTACTCAATTCTTCGTTTTCTTAATCAATACCAATTTCAATGAAATACTATATGTGGAATGTACTCGATATCATATCCTCCACTTCAAGATGCGTACTGGGTTTATGAGTTGTACGAATTGTTATAACAATTGGGTACCTCCCGGTATGAGAAAGTGACCGGAAACTTTGGTTTAAATGTTAGTTTTGTATATGCAGAATTAATTTATTTCTAAATCGCTACTCCGTTGTCTGACAATATACTGTTGTCACTTTACAAAATCTATGTGTATTTCTTATATATACACACGTCTATTTCATTTACTTCATATTTTTAACGTTGCTCATTTTCTCTCAAATTTTTCTATTATTTGTTCTCTTATAACATTTTGATCACTTGCGTTTATTTCTCAATTATACATCGCACCATATGTCTGATTTATTTATGATTAGTTGGCTTTGTTCTGATTTGTGACTGCATTATTTCTATTTATAAAGAAAATTTAGAAAATATTGTATTACATGTTAACTCTGTAGTACGAATGAATATGCGACAAGTTATGTATTCTATGTTTGATGAGTCCAAACAATTCAAGACTTCTTTGTCGTGGATATTAGGTGACTCTAAAAATACACATGATACATATCTCTGGAAAGTTTTCAGCAATTTGATAATGGAAGGTCACGCTTCTCCTTTGTATAAAGCTTTAATTGATACTAACCTTGGAACTGATTTGATATGGGAAAGAAAAGATACATTGCTGTCTAAAAGAAAATGACAACTAGCATGTTTCTGTCAAATCTATATTGCAAAGTTGCAGGGACTAACATCAAATTTCAACGATTCAATGCCCTCACATAACAATACCAAAATCCTGAAGTAGTACCAAATAAATAATGACAGTTAAGTCAATCTACAGTCAATAACACAATATACCCTATACAATAATTTAATTAAAATATGATTACAAACTCTAATTAAACTAATAAAAAAAGACCCCTGGACATACAAACACTTAAAATATGCTCATCTGTAAATAGTGTCCAACTTCAGAATACATGTGTTGATTATTATATTATGACAAGAAAAGGAAATGTTGATGTAATATCAATACCCCAGAGGTAATTGCATAATATCTGCGATGGTTTCAAAATGATGAATGGAATGGAATGAAAAAAGTAGAATCGATAAGGATCCGGTGGTTTTCTTAACTAAAACATAAAATTCACACCTAGAATGAAATCAGTGACGACAAACAGAAATTTGTATTAAAACAGAGACTTTCATCAGCCTTGTACTGTGTACAGGAGCATCCGAATTTCAACGATGTAAATTGAAATTTTTGATCATTTGTAGAAACATTCCGAAACTGCAATATGTAAGACCAACAACTAATTGAAAAGTGTCAAGAAAAGAAATAACACCAACAAAAACGAGTGTAATAATTGCAGTGAAAATATCTACAATATTTTCTTGTCAATGCAGAGGGATTTTGAATTAGATCACCTGAATATTTTGAAATTAGAGAGTGGCGTAGTTCTTAGATCCTGTTGATAATTATAATAGTAATCCAATAGGAGTAAAAACATGATGTTCATCAGTATTACTGCTTCCTTAACAAAAGTAGAAAGGAAATATGGAAGGCAAGGAAACAGATATTAAAGATGTATGTAGGAACCAAAGACCAGTATCAAATAAGGTTGATAAGTAAACTTTGTCGGTGTTGACAAAATATCCTTAGAAAATTCTGTTACTTCTAATTCAAAGACTTAAAAAAAAATTCTGTAAATATGGAGAAGGTAAATAAAATACCAGTAAGAATTCATTTTTAAGGTGAGGATTATATTGAAGTAGAAAGATTTTGAAACACAGAATAGATTCCAAGGGTACTAGTGGCATAATTCACAGATCAAGTTAATAATAAAATACTTCGTAATCCAAAAGAAGCAAAAACATGATGTTCTTCAGTACAATTGCCCTCCTAACAAAAGTAAAAAGGAAATTAAGGAGGAAGAAAAACTGAGGCATATTTAAGAACCAAAGCACACGTTCAAATCAATTTCATATGTTGAATAAAGGTGAAGTGTGAACGTCAACAAAATGGAAAACTTATGTCATCGTTAAAATTAGTAAGACACTTCTAACTCAAGTCCTAAATAAAAATACGAAAATAACCCAGATTTTTGAGTGTAGTGATGGTAGTGGAGATACCAATTGTAAATTCTTAAGAGACAAAGATTGACTTAAAGTTGAAAAAGTTTTGAACACTGTGAACAACCAATTCCGGTAGTAATAATAATATAAATTGTAGGAAATGTTTATTTTTGGTAGGATGAACAATTCCAAATGTGTGTATCATACTTGGCTTTAAAATGAAGATGATGCAAAAATATAAAAACGTCGACATCGCAAACGTGACCCATCTTAAAATAAGAAGGAGAATCACATTTCAAGATTTCAAAAGTAAACGGTGTTAACTATGTTATGTTTCACAAATACAGTAGTAGAAAACGATAGTTTCGTTTCAGGTAATCAGATTCCATTCCAAGGAATTCAATTAAAAAATCAGAATTTCAAAACACACATTTTGAAATAGAGAAGCTGAGAGTAGCAAGATATGGTGTACATATTTTAACGCAAATAGGAAGAGAAGTGAAAAACGTAATATGGCAAGAAAATAATTGCACTGTATGATATAAGAATGACAATAAAAGGGTGGCTCAAATAGAATATAAATCTTGAGGTAGACTAACGGGTTAACCACCTTTCACCATCTTTAGAAAACCATCCAAGTAAGAAAGATAATCCAGTAATTTGAAAAGATAAATAGCAAATCTCTTCAATCATATCGACAGCGCAACGATTGGAGGTACCGATCCAAAAAACTGTCAAATTTGAACAAATTGTAGAATTTTATTAAGTGCATATCTAACACAGGATAAACCAAGTTATTTCCTTTTGTTTTTTCAAATCTGCATATGCATGTAGGCAGGTAGTTCAAGTAATGATCAATGTTAGTTCTGGAAGAAAACTCTCCAGTTATAATTGACCAACGTTATTGTATAAGGGTTTTTTATTGTAGCGTAATTGCTTAAAACACCAAGGGCACAACAAATTTAAGAACTAATTTATACTGCTGGCGCATATCTAATATGATAGGAATTTTGACTGAATACAGAGAAGTTCTGGAATTATATTAGAGCAGTAGAAAATATTATAATTAGAATCACTGATCATAGTTGTTCATATTAATTAGAATCTTAAGTTATATCAGATACTAAAGGTGTGTTGTTGTGAGAATGTTTGTTGAGAAAAAAAAAAAAGAAGAAAACGGTGTAAGGAAAAGAAATAATTTTTATATTTTTGGGTGTTTCCACACATCACACTGTGCCACACTTACCACAACATTCCAAATGTAATGTTTTGTCATGTAAAATGTGTTTCATTCTGTTAAGTTTTATTAAAATAACCTAATTGAGAATATTGCTATTATATCTTTGGTTGCATTCGTGGAATGATCTCTAAATGACTTGAATACATTCAATTGTTCCCAACATGAAAAGTAGAGAATTAAGTTACATAAGGAATTCAATTTTCTCAAAATTCAAAATCGTTTAATCATTATTACCTTCTATTCCAATTAAATAACATATTTCTCTATTTTTCCTTTTTATTTTCTTACTTTTGTGTGATACACATTTATCCATATGTAATTATTCTGGGCATTTGTCATGTCAAGTTCTGAAATCTTGATCCAATTTTGATCTTCCCAATTAAGTTAATTTGGCCTAAAGAGGATAAATTACTTTCACATATTGCAAAAATATACTAGAGGAACGCCATTTACACTTGTATGCTATATAAATTGTTTTGCTTTACATTGCAACCACCTTTTTTTTATAGAAAATAATTTGCTTTGCTTTTATATACTTAGAATGACTCAATCATCTAATCTGTTAAATAGTATGCTAATTTTACATTTTGAAGCAAATATTTGCAAGCTAATAAACTATTCTTTTTTAGCAGTTACCACCCAAAAAGAAAAGAATGCTTCCGGTAGCAATGGAACTTCAACTGTTTCCAAATATGAAGTAGACAAAACCGAGGAGTTTGAACATAACAAAAAGGATAATATACTGACAGAGAAGGAAAAAAAAAAGAAGTTAAAGAAAGGTAAATGGAATGTAAGTTGTGAAGAGGAAGATATGTTGTTATTGTTGAGCACGATGCCCTGAAAAAAATTACTTTCTCCATCCTATTGATATGCTTGCCAAAAATTATCAAGACGTTGATATAAATTGTTGAGTGTGAACTCATGAAGAGGAATCACTCTCTCCGTTAAATCGATACGATTTCTTAATAATATCAATACGTTGAGAAAAAAATACATATGTTATTAAAATTCTGATATCTGGTAATTTGTCAATTTTGAGGTTGTAAATCTTATATCTCCACAAAATCATGTGTTGAAACAATCAATTAGATCAAATAATCAAACTCTGGAATCAAAAACTATTATGTTTTCAGACTGTTATGGATTGCAGCGATTAGAACCTACATGTACCTACCTACATATCTATGGCAAAATATGCTGTCCATTTATATTCTAGTTCTGCTTACACATACACTCTGGATAACCTGTTCATCACTTACATACCTCTATCATAAGCTTGCACATGCACTCAGCCAGTCTTTTTCAGCCCTTAATTACCTCTATCACAAGCTCACTTGGAATCAGCTAGTCCTGTTCATTACATACATGTCTATATCACAGGTATACATGTAGTACATGTTTTACATTAGACACAATATCATTTGTTACCTACCTACATAGTTACCTATCTGGTACTCTCCAGGCAATGAACCCGGACAACAACATTACAAATTAGATAAAAACACATCACATACTGAAATCATCAAAAAATATTCATTTAGTATTAAAACAAAAATTAAAATTTAGACTGTTCATTTGAAAATCAAACGAAAAAAGAAAGCTCTTTTTGAATTGACAGAAATGTAATAATAATAAAAATATAATAATAATAATGATTGAACATGTATTTACATATCGCTTTCATTCGAATCCTTCATTATTTGACAATAGATATTCCACTGCCATATTTTCATTTTTATCACACACAAAATATGCTTCAATCACCAGTGTTTTATTAAATCCCAAGTCAGCAATTCTTTCGATGGCTTCTAAATCTTCTCGGGTGGCCTCAGGTGGCATTAAAGATTCAACAGGGATTTCAACATCAGCATCTTCACCCCCGGCACCTTCTTCATCTTCACCACCAGCACTAGAACCAAGTCGAATATCACCAACTTCATCTTCCAAGAAACGCAAGAATGCTCCTGTATCTGATGCAATCAAACTTCCAATTTGAGGATTCTGTGAAAGAAATTGATGTAATACGGGTTCAAGCATGTCCGGTCGGTGTCGAACTAATTCTTTGATCTGTTGAAATTGTGGACTATTGCGAAGAGCTTCCAAATCACCACTAATATTAGAACTTCTGGTAGATCCACCCTCCGATCCCAAATGTGCTGCAGCTTCGAATAAATTTACCTCACCACGTTCACCTTCTGTATTATCAGTTCTTTCTGTTTCTGGTTCTGCTGTTGGTGCAGGAACATCGTTGTTGTCATCGGAAGTAGGAACAGCAGGAGTGGCAGGAGTGGCAGGAGTGGCAGGAGTGGCAGGAGCTGCAGGTTCTTGAGCCTGAGGAATCCCAGTTAACAGATACTCCGTAGCACGATGAGGGTTATTGTACGCAGCACGCAGAGCAGTTTCAACTTCTTCACGAGGAAATCCCATTTGACAAATTCTCTCCATAGCGTCTTCACGATCTTGACCAGAAGCAAAAGCTGATGGATCATCGAAAGCAGATGATTCAGTATTAGAAGGTTGAGAAACATCGGCAGAAGCAGCAGCTGGTTCAGTAGGAGTAGATTCAGTGACAGTAGTTTGAGATTCAGTAGAAGTTACCGTAGTTGTAGTTGGTGTAGCCGTTGATGATCCAGATTTAGCAGAAGTAGGTACTGGTGTTGAAATTTTTTCAGGAGTGGCGACTGGTTTAGGAGTTACAACTCGGCTAGGCTTAGATTTCGTGACCATACAAACAATGAAGTCTGATTCTTTTATATTATAGGACTCGATAGTTTTTTCATCACTGAGAATATGTCCTGAATAGATTAGTTTCTGGCTCGTCACTTCCATACCGTTCAATTCGGCATTAAGTTCTTTGAGTCTAAGGATCGTATCACTAGGATCTATTTCTACCGTCCATTTACCTCTCTTAAAATCCTTGAGCGTAACTTGCATTTTGTATAGATGTGTAATAGGCAGAAAGAGATTTACTACTGTAATGGTTGTAGGAAGAGGAGGGGAAAAAAGACAAGGAAAAAAAAAATTGTGTTCAATGTTATATGTGGTGGTGGTTTTATCACAAGAGTGTAATTTTGGGACAAGGAAATTTGGTAAGCGATACTTGTTTTTATAATTTTTTTCAGTTACCCTAATCTTATATAATAATATTGTTTTTAATGCTTCTAGACATAAAATAATCCTTCTAGAGCCTCCCCAATTTCACAAAAATTCCTTTACAATCGTAGCTTGGTGGAAGTTACGCATTATGTCATCACAATGGGCAGATTCATTCAAAGATAAAAGAAAATTTAGCTTCGATTAATTGAAGAGATAGTGAAAACGTGAATCTTAAAATTAGGCACAATATTAAAGTTCAAATTGTATCAGGAAAACTATTAGAACATACTTTATTTATTGGAAAAAATCAATTGTATATTATATAGAAACGAAAAACAAGTCTATAGTAACTAACTCATAGTAACAATCTCTTCAGCAGAAGTGGGATGAATAGCTACACATCTATCGAAATCAGCCTTAGTGGCTCCCATCTTGACAGCAACACCGAAACCTTGAAGGATCTCAGAAGATCCATCACCAACCAAATGCAATCCAACAACCTTTTCTTCCTTACCAGCAGTGACAATCTTGTAGATAGTAGGATCCTTATCTTCAGGATCCAAAGGAGCATAATACATAGAAATGAATTTGCTTTGATAACACTTAACGTTTTCAGCACCATATTGAGCAATAGCCGTTTCCTCACTCATACCAACTGTACCAACTTCAGGGTGAGAGAAGACGACAGAAGGAACATTTTCGTAATCAAGCTTTTCAGCCTTGAATTCTTCACCACCAAAGAGACGATTGGCAAGCTTACGTCCAGCAGCAACGGCTACAGGAGTAAGTTCAACTTTACCGACAACGTCACCAACGGAGTAAATGTTGGGAACATTAGTATTTTGGAATTCATCAGCGATAACTTGACCAAATTCATCAGTCTCAACACCAGGGATAGAAAGATTAAGGTACTCATCAAGAGGTCTACGACCAATGGTCCACAATAAGGTATCAACAACAAGTTCACCGGAATCAGTTTCACTCTTATAGGAAAGCTTGAGTTGACCATTTTCAAGTTTTTGGACTTCAGCGACATCAGTATCGTTATAGAACTTAATACCGTGCTTGGTATAAATTTCAGTAAGGTTTGTTCGAATAACTTCATCAAAAGGTCTAAGGACAGTAGTACCTCTCATAAAAATATGAACATTAGAACCCAAACCATTGAAAACACCAGCCAATTCAACACCGATGTAACCAGCTCCAACAATTGCGACAGTTTTTGGTTGAGTTTCCAATTTAAAGAATCCATCAGAAGTAATACCGTATTCAGAACCAGGGATTCCTTCAGGAACTCTTGAAGCACCACCAGTAGCAATCAAAATCTTATCAGCAGTAAAGGTTTGAGTTTCAACACCATTGACAGGTTGAGTATATTTGACTTCAACGGAGTTCTTACCAGTGAATTTAGCCCAACCGAAAATGTAATCGACACCCTCTCTTTCTAAGTTGCTAGCATAAATTCCATTGAGACGCTTGACATAAGCATCACGCTTAGCCTTGAAAGAAGTCCAGTCAAATGTGTCAGCTAATTCCTTATCAACATTGAAACCATAAGCTTTGGCTT
Source organism: Geotrichum siamense (nom. inval.) (assembly GCA_030568955.1). Classification (NCBI taxonomy): domain Eukaryota; kingdom Fungi; phylum Ascomycota; class Dipodascomycetes; order Dipodascales; family Dipodascaceae; genus Geotrichum; species Geotrichum siamense (nom. inval.). The sequence goes on along the minus strand of JAJMJJ010000304.1, from coordinate 9,544 downwards.
GTCTGATTCTTTTAGCATTTTCAGAAGCAGCCCACATAACTTTCTTTGGGACACAACCGACATTGACACAAGTACCACCAAGTGCCTTTGCTTCAATCAAAAGGGTCTTAGCACCATATTTGGCAGCTCTTCTAGCAGAGGCGACACCTCCTGAGCCACCACCGATAACGAGGTAATCGTAATGAGATCTTGAAGCCATATTAGAATAGGATAAATGCTGTGAAAGTAAGGATAACCTAAGTGTGGAAGAGACAGCGTAACGATACGACTGACGGGGTAAGAGATTAGATAGTAGCGAAGACACCTTGAACGATAAGAAGAAAAAAAGGTCAGAACCGGGGGTATATGCCAGGATTATATATAGTTTTTTTTTAGTGGGAAAAGATTAGCTGGGAGAGAAAATAAAAAAAAAATCTTGCTGATATAACGGCTATTATATATTATTTATATAAAACACTAGTAACAACCAACTATAGGAGGTTACTATCTATGTGGTCAAAGGGATATCTTGTGGAATTAATAAAGTCCTTGCCACGTAGCGTCACGTAACGTCGCAACCGGCACGGGTGTTGTAACGGCGGGTTAAAGCTTGATTTTCAATCAAAAGGTCTCGGTCCCTGCCGTTTGACGTTCCAGGCTCAACGTCGTCGGGATTTTTGACCCGGGTTGTTTGATGTCTGAATTGCACGAAACTCTATCGTAGGTATCACCAAGTCCATGCCCGCCGGGTCTTAAACTGCCAGGTTTCACTACATCATCATCTATGTATATATATGTACAGATGAATGCCAAGGCCCTATAGAGAAGTAGCCATCTTTCTGTTGTTAAAATGGTCTCGATTCCTTTTTAGACCTTTTGTGTTATTGTCATCAATTTTAGGTTCGGAGAATGCAATGAGTTTAACCCTTTCGGTACCAATTTTATTGATTAAATTCCAAAGCCCGTAATTACATAATATACTTATATCAGCGTATCAGAATTGCACGCTTAAAATTACTATAGTAACACGTGAATTTCAGGTTTAAAACTTAAGATATAGACCTGCTGTATTTATGTAAGAGTATACCCAGTCGATGAAATTGAATAAAAAAAAATAAAAACATAATCAGCAACTTCAAATTAATACTAAATTCAAAGTAATCATGGTTGAAGAATATCAATAGTAAATAAAAAAAAATTAAAAAAGGGTGAAAGCCCAGTAATTAAAAAATACCAATAAATCTAATATTTGTTTGTATGAAGATCTTCTTTCAATATTGCGAGAAGAATGGTAACCTATAGACCAAGAAGGCATAATACACAGGGGAAATTACAGAAGTTTCATGATTACTTCTAAAAGTGCGGAACTTAATAAATTGTTTTTAAAAATGCAATAGTTATTCATGAAAAGTATCATAGTTTTTTATTATTAAAATAAAATACAATTTTTTTTTTAGTTACCATTCCTTTTGAAAACAATGTCCGTCACACGTCGTCTCCAAAAGCCCAATGAAATTCTGTTAAATACAATCGAATATTTGATTGTAAAAACATATAATGCACTTGTAAATAAAATGATTTTTAAATATTAGTGTTTCATAAATCTCTATTACAATGCATCTATAATAATTGTATAAAATTATGAGATATCGTAATTTACTTGCTACATGTGTTATTACCTAGGTAGATAGTAGATATTGGCTGTTCTATATATGTCAGAGAAGAATCTCATAAAATTTTTATTTACGTTCTAAACAAATGTAATTTTCTCTATCCACTTCTTTTGTTGAGGTTAAACACCTTTTTCAAAGATTCCTCTATTTCACCTTCCTTACCCCAATATTTTTATCACTACATTATGACCGTAATCAAATTTTTGTTAAGAATTATATACGTTAATATTGATTGTAAGTTTATCCTGTTCTAGAAAAGAAAAAAGCTGATGGTATTCATATATCCCGATACATAAAATTTGAGACAAACAAAAGGTCTAAAAGTGAAAACTGTGTGTCATGTAATAATGAAAATAATAGCTTCAATGTTATGTCATTTTAATGTGCATTATGTTTATTATGGTATTTATTTTTATTTTATTGGAAGATTCTATTATAATTTTATTTGAAATTTCGATCATGATAGTTTCTGTTTCACTAAAACCGACTCTCTATTGGTGGTCGGGAGTGTATTGCATTCAAATATTAATGCTATGTAGTGTTACTTATAGTTTGCAACTGCACACCGTGCAGTGGTAATACTTGACAAAAGGAAAAAAGCGACTCAGTAATATCTATTGAAATTCCTATATAGTATACCTACCAACCTAGGTATGTACTCACATCACTGACTATTCTTTGTTTCTCTTAGCATATTTTGGTGGCTCCCAATTTCTTCCCGACTAAATTGATGAATGGATTTCACTATAATATATTGTGTTCAGTCGTTTGCAATGCTTCATTAGCTAATTATGTAAATTGTATAGAATTTCTCAAGCATAATAAATCTTAAAATGAAATATTAAAAAAGAGAGTGTGTTAATACATGATTGATATAGGTTTCCAAGGTCTCAAAAATAAATAATAATAATAATAATAATAATAATAATAATAATAATAATAATAATAATAATAATAATAATAATAATAATAATAATAATAATAATAATAATAATAATAATAATAATAATCAATCAATCTGAATACTAAAGTAAAATAAAATAGTCACAAAATAAAACATTATATAATAGACTGTGTTAAAAATTTGCCTGATGCTGGCTTGCAAGATCACAATTTTCCTTGTGTCTTTTGAATTATTGTTTTCTGCATTTCGTAGCGGCCAAATTTTCGGCTCGGTTACTGTAAACCAATGCTATAAACAGAATGATTATTATTATTATTTATTGCACGTGATTAATTAATTAATTAATTAATTAATTAATCATTCTGTTTAGAGTCCCATATGTTTACTTATGTATGTGCGTGTTTTGTACTTTAGCACTTAAAGTAGCTACAAGTACATCCACAATGTATTTATATAAAAGAAGACTGTGTTTGTGATTTGCCTGATACAGGCTTTCGCGGTCACATTTCTCACTGTGCGTTTGATAATTCTGCATTTACGTGCAACAAGAAAACCTGTTTATACGTCGAGGGCAATCTCAGTACGCCCAGATGTGGAGGGTTACCCTTCCCAGGGGAAAAACCATTACAAACCGACTCAGGACGGGCTCGAACCCGAGACTCCACTCAATTGTGCGCGAGCGGCTAATTCAACTTTTTTCTAAATTTAAAATTAGGGTTATATATAGATCTAACCTAAATAAACAATCAATTTAATTTAAAACACGGAAGAATCTGTGGCCAAGTTGGTTAAAACAAGTTAGACTTCGTGGCCAAGCTGGTTAAGGCGTGCGACTGTTAATCGCAAGATCGTGAGTTCAATCCTCACCGAGGTCGTTTTTTTTGGTTAGCTCTATATGTTATTTATGTAATTTTAGGTAATGATTTAAAGTCTAAAGCTTTTGTGTAAATATAGGTAAGTTACCATCACATATTTCTATCACTTCCATAGAAGTATTTTTAAATGTGTTTTTTACAACACTATTCTTATTTTCTTCAATAGAAGGAGCATCAGTATTATTTTCTTCTTCAATGAGAAGAATAAAATCTTTGACAGTGGCAATTTTCTCAGATAAGACACTCAAGGCAGCATTTCTACCTGCTGTTTTCTTGGACCTAGATTCAGACGAAGCTAGTAGAATTTTTTTCAAATACAACCTACAAATAACTACCATAATTCTACTTTGAGAATTCATTTCATAGTCGTCCTTGAGGTTTATTAACTGAGTACTAAGTAATGTAGTTAACCAATACTTAGGTTTATTCATAGTTTGAACATCTTTGTTAGTTGATGATGCAAATTGAGACCAAAATCTGGTGATGACGAGCTGATAAACATGCTTTTATACGGCTTAATTTCCAAATTTGAAGTTCGAGATTGTGAATCATTTTTGCCAGGGATCATATTCGTTTTTTTCGTCGTAGTAGCACCATTACCATACTTTAACATAAAATCTTTATTTCCAAGAGCATCCATAGCTGCTCTAATGCCTGCTTCTTTGACTGTTGAAGCACACCATACACCTATATTTTCAGATTGTAACGTACACCATTAGTAGTTCCAACAGATGTGTCTACTGGAGATTTTAGGGGTCCCTCTACAGTTTTGTAGAGTGTCACTTTGGCAAATTTGTTCAAAGTTGACATCAGTCTACAATTTGATTTGGTACATTGAGCCACAATAAAAAGTTTGTATTAGATGCAATTGATTTTGACGATTCCAACGAAAGTGTACCAATAAGGCTTGAAATAAATCTGCAGGTATATCTGGTGATATTTCTGTAAAGTGTGCTGGATCTTTAATCGACATCATTTCTCTCATTCAATATAATAGTGCCCATTCGGCTAAGTTATCTTTAGAAAGAAAGTCATGAATTGTAGCAGAAAGATCCTCGAAAGACATGTCGGGATATTTTTGATATATTATAGTCGAAAGTAGTGATCTTAACTGTGATGCACCTAAAAATTTTAGCCAATCATGATGAAATTTATTGGTGTCTATATCAGCTTTAAATACTCAAGAGTATAATTTTTCAACAGAGATATGCGGACAAGACGGATGTGAGTTTTTGTTCATGATATGTTGTACTATGTAAACATTTGAAGTTTGTTACTAGTTTTCATTATTTTTTTCTTGATCAATTACATAAGATAAGTATACATAAAAAATGGATAAGCATAAAAATAGAGAAATTTTTGAAACACTCTCATTAATCTCTTGAGAAAACTTCAATACACAAGGTTGAGTGAGACTATGATTTACATGCATATGAAAAGATCAGAAAATATTTCAAGTTTTGGATTTTATTTTTATTATTAAGTTAATAATTTATCGTATATATAATATGAATTTTTTTATATTTTCCCACTACCATTCTGATTCACCGGTGGCTTTCGAGAATAAATAGTCTTTGCCATTGATATTAGCAATGCCATCTTTCAAAACATACTTCCATTTATTTTTGACACGCTGTACTTTTTCATAAAGACAAAGCATAATCATACCATTGTCCCCATCATCATCATCGTCATCATCATCTGGATCATCGTCAGAATCATCTAGATCCGAATTAATTCCATCATCATCATCATCGTCATCATCATCATCAACGCCACCGTCCGTCTGTTGAAGTTTCTTCAAAAGCCGGCGTGGAATTTCTAATTCATTTTGTTCTGACTTATTTATACATTCTTGTATCGTTTCGTTATTTGAAGTTTGAACTTCGACATCATCTAATTGTTTTACTGTGAGATTCACTGGTCCATCGGTTTGCGTAATTTGTCCACTGCCAGGGAGAAGAAGACCTCCTTGCGGTTCTTCAGGCACTTGTGGTCCACCAGTATTCCGTAAAAGAAGTGAGTCTTGTGGATAGTCAGGTTGTGGTAGCTGTAGGCCACTAGGCCCAGGATTACTTTCAAACCCGACAGGTGCTAAAGTTTGATTGATATCTTGTGGAAGGGGTTCAACAACATCCCAAGGGAACGTTGCCACTTTCGACTTCGTTAGACCTTTCTGCCATAAATTTTTTAATTCCTGAAGAACTTCTTCATCCACAGCAGCATCTTCAAAATCTGGCCTTACTTCCTTGACAAGCTCTTCGATAACATCACGGTATATTGCTCCCACAATTCTATTAGACATGTTTTTATTTTCCTTATGTGGATCCCTATGGTAAAAACCAATAATGCAAACAATACTAATACAACAAATGAATTAAAACAGAATAAACGTTCAAAAGAATTAATCGACGGATTGAGAGTTAACAAACTGTGCAAAAGAGAGCTATGTATAATATTCAATAATGGGTGGTATGGGACTTTTTTTTTCCCTCAGTACAATTACATAATAGTATAATCATAACAAAAAAAAAAAAAAAAACTATGGTACACCTATAGATGTTAGGGTTATTGTACTACGGGGAAAAACTTCATGGCATCTACTGTGGGCATTCAAGTAATTAATACATACATATGTACATGGCTGTGATTTTCACAAGATAAAGATGTATTATTCATTATTTACAGATGAAATATAAAGACTTCTATATTTTTCCTCAACATATAAAATGAAACAATTTTCCAGGGTTACGCCAATATATTATATATTACAACATATCAAATACCAGTTGCCATCAACTTGATATAGAGTATAAATGATATATATATCAGAAATTAGAGTAAATCTACTGACGATACAATATAATTTCACTTTGCTTAAAATATCTTCTAGCATCTTCATCAATCAATACAAGAGACAAAAAGGTTCTAGTTGAAAATTTCTTGTTGACATCGCGAAAAGTAGGTGTTAAGTCAAAGCCACCTAGAAAGAGTCTGATAGGGATTGTTTCTCCCTTCACTGGGGCACCATCCATAATCTCAAACTTTACTAAAGTTTCAGACTCATTTAATTGACCTACCGTTTCTCGCTTGATGATGGATAATTCCATGTGTTTAATCTTTAGTCTGACTAGAAGAAAATAAATTCTGCCAACAATCACATCTTTCAAATGATATCTCGATTTAGAATATTCAAATTCAATATGCAAACAATCTTCAATTCCCACATCCATTCTAATCGACGATACAGCATCCACTGGTGATCTATAACCATAAACCCAGACTTCCTTTTCTCTCACTACATCAGCCATTCTTCTTAGCACGGTAACTTTGACAAAATACCGTAGTCTCACATTAATTCCTCGATAACTTTCAAATTGTTTTTCCACATTCTTAAATTCAAATTCAAATGTTTCGGAGTGTCTCAATTCGGCTTGTGCTGCTAATTCTTGTCCCATTGAAAGAAAATCGTCGGCTCCTTCGCTGCTTCCCGGAGTTTCAATACGGCCAATAAATTGCACTTTTATCCCATTATGTTCCAACTTTTTGCCATCACGAGGTCTAATTGTCACTTCGCCTTTGACTGATTCTCCATCTTGATATAATGGCAACTTTTCACGTCGTGCAACTGTCCCTGGTGAACTACCGGATGCTGGGGTTGCAACTTTGACATCGACTTGTTCACGAGTATCCTCGCCTGCAAGTCGAATTTCTATATCCAGTGGAGACTTGAAAAATGATAATGACATATTTTGCAATAAGAATGGAAATAAAAAATCTAATTATGAAAGTTCAAAAAGATGGAAAAGTTTTATTGTCAATTGAAAAGAGATGTCTGTTTGAAACTTGTTTGGTAGAAGACAAGATAATATTTTAGACGTGGTAGAATTTGAAAAACATAACATCTATCTACCAGTATCCCAACTTCCTAAGTTCGAACTTGGGATGCACCACATTTTACTCTTTTCACAAATTTGTAAATTTTTCTCTTTACAGAATAAGCAATTAATACTGAATAAAATTATACTAGGTAGATCCATTTTTTTTCTTTTATAATCAATGCATATTATGTGATAAGTTTAAAAACCAAAAAAAGTAAAATAAAATAAGAAATAAATCTTGAATATTAATTGACACGTCTTAATCTTTCAGTATTAAGGTGTAACCCAATATCAATACTATCAGTTTTCTCGGAAATATTTTGCAGTCGTTCATTTTGAACAACAACTTCTTCGTTCACTGATTTTGCCAGTTTAGTCAATCTTTGTGCAGCTAACGTAAGTTCACCTAAATTTCGATCAATTTCATCCTCCATTTCATCATCTTCTGAATCTCCTTCACCAACTGTATATTTTTCACGTGCGGCTCTACTTCTAGCAGTTGTATACTTTTGTGCTGTTTCAGATTGACTTAAAAGACCTCGGGTAACACGTTGTTCAGAATCATAAGCTGCTTTACGTCGTTGTTCAGCTGAATATTGCTCCATTTTCTTTTCAGCTTTCATCTTTTCTTCTTGTGCCAGTAACCTCTTCTTAGCTGTAAACGGGTTATTAATATGAGGGGTAAAAAGTGAACGATTCGCTATTTTTAAATCATTGGCTTTTTCAGCAGCAATTCTGTTTTGAGTTTCAGCTAATGATAAAGTACGTTCAGTATTAGCAAGTCGTTCACCTTGTGAACCCAGCATACCTAAGGTATTACGTCCACTTTCCTCAGCACGATAAGCAGCGGCAAGAGCTTTTCTTGTTTCGTCAACAGTATCTTTCTTAATGAATCTAACCTGTTGTCGAATAGCTTCAACATTTTCTTCGTCTGAATCAACATCACTATCCCCTCTGTATTCTTCTTGGGAAGGTGCTGGAGTTGACGCAGTAGTATATCTGCTTTGGCTATACTTGGGAGTACTTGGACCTTGTACTTTGTCCAACTCACTAGAAGTCATCATAAGTTCATCCTCCTCGGTAGGGTTACTTGGTAAAGCAGTCGAAACTCCAGCAGTGGCACCAGTAGCAGCACCAAATAATACTGCCCGATCAGGAGCTTTTTTGTAAGCTCCATTTCGCTCAGGAGCGTTGCCAAATAACTCGTTCTTTTGCTGTATAGTGTCACTCGACTTTTTACGTTGAATTCCATTGTATCTTTTGTCATAATCATCCTGCGCAGCGGCATACGGAGATACATCTGTTGTACGATATGTTGGGGCAGGAGAAGCGCGACCATAGCTAGTAGGAGTTTCGGTATAGGAAGAAATTGGATTTGAAGCGCCAGTAGAATACGAATTCGGCGAATCATCACGCATTGATGCGTAAGGATTAGAGTTTGAATTAGGAGTAGCTGCGTAAGGATTTTGCGTCGATCCACCTGAGTTCGAAGGCATCGAACCAGGGTGAGAATTAGGACCAGGAATTTGCTTTGATTGTGCGAGTTTCTGAGCGTAATTGGAGTATTCACTAAATTTGGAAGGTCGTGATGATCCTTTATACACAGGTACACCTGCACCCATGAGTTGATCACGACGTTCCTCAGCAGTAGGCTCTTTCTGTGGTTTCTTTCCGAAAAGTTTTTTCATTATTGTTGCAAAGTCAAAATATCAAATAATGCTACAAGGGAGAAATTGGTATTTTGAGCTAATATTGCTTTATATATAAACGTGTGAGTTAGAATATATTTATCCCTAACCCAGATTACCTCAAGTGGTAGTACACAAAAATTCAATTTGCCACCCAATTCCGTCAAATCGTCAAATTCAGATCCGTTTCCATAGAATCTGCTCTTGTAGTTATTTTTAACTGTTGTTAATTTGCTGTATTATGATATTGCTATTGAAATTAATATTATGTAATAATTATTTACATGTATTTAGATAATAATAATAATAATAAATCTGATTAAAGTCCTATATAAAATCTTATGGATAACAATTAAATAAATACTAATGTAAAATAAAATAATCACAAGCATAAAACATTATATGAAAGAAGACTGTGTTATTGTTTGCCTGATACAGGCTTCCATGGTCACATTTTTCCCTGTGCATTTGAATTTTTTTTTTTTTTTCAATTATGATGGGGCCAAATTTTTCAGAAATCCGTAACAAAACCGATTAATGTGCA
>JAJMJJ010000303.1:0-22717 GCA_030568955.1 Geotrichum siamense (nom. inval.) | reverse complement strand
TTTTCAGAGACACTTTTACCTTTGACATAAATGGTAAAATCATCAACATAGCCAATGGCATGACCCCCATTTTTTTGGATCTTATCCAGCAGCGAGCTGGTATAGATAGCAAAAAGAAGAGGTGAAATAGGAGAACCTTGCGGAATCCCCATATTCACTGCCCTACTCTCTGATCTTTTTCCATCAATTTGCAGTTTGATTTTTTCCTATCGACCCACAAGTACATCCACAATGTATTTATATAAAAGAAGACTGTGTTTGTGATTTGCCTGATACAGGCTTTCGCGGTCACATTTCTCACTGTGCGTTTGATAATTCTGCATTTAGTAGCGGCCAGGGTTAAATTTTTCGGATCGGTTACTCTTAACAGATGCACGTGCAATGGGAAAACCTGTTCATCCGACCAATAGATTTGAAACTTATAAAGTTTTTGAAAAATTAAGATTTAACTTTAAGATCACTAGTTAAAAAACTTATTTATATTTGGTTGTATAGTGTAGTGGTGAGCACGTTGGATTCTGATTCCAAAGACCCCAGTTCGATCCCGGGTACGACCTAATATTATATATTTTTTTGAACAGTTTTTTTTGTTTTTATTTTTTGATGTAATTTGCTGTTCAACATATTTCATATTGTATTTGCATCTGAAAAGATTCATATTCATGTAAATGGTATTAATGTAATCATTGAGTACTTGATTTAAAGCATGAAATATTTGGAAGAAAAACGTTCGGGAATATTTGAATTGATACCGAGGGAAAGGGGAAAAGGTTAAAATTAGGTAATAGAATTTCTTATCCATTTTCTCAAAATTTCTTCTCTTCTTTTTAATTGTTTTCCTGTTATTTCCTTCTGTTCTTTATTTCATAGTAAAACCATTTTCCAACTTTTTATTTTTATTCCTTAAAACTTTTTTTTTTTACATGAGTGGTGCTCCTCCTCCTCCTCCTACTCCAACTGGTGTTCCTCAAGGTTGGCTAGCGAAACTTGATCCAAATTATAACACGTAAGTCATGATTGTTTTGGGATATGATCTCGCGATTTATTTTATTTTTTTTTTCTTTTTTAACATATTTTTTTTTTTTTTTCCTATTTTCTTATTTTTTTTATTTTTTATTTTGATAGATATTATTTTGTGAATACGGCAACAGGGAAATCACAATGGGAGCATCCTAATAGTATTGATCCTCCAGCGTATGGTAGTGAGCCCAATGGCCCCGCCAACAATAGTTATCAGGCACCTCAACAACAACGACAACAATATGCACCACAACAACAACAACAACAACAATATGCACCACAACAACATTATCCACAACAAGGCTATCCTCCTCAACAACAATATCCTCAACAAGGTTATCCTGCTCAGCAACAATACTACCCTCAACAAGGTTATGGTGGGTACCCTCAACAGGGCTACGCTCAACAGCAACCAGTCTATGTTCAACAACAACAGCAACAACGACGACAAGGTATGAGTTCAGGTACTGGAATGGCCTTGGGTGTAGGTGGTGGTCTCTTGGGAGGCATGTTGATAGGTTCTGCCTTGTCTAATGATGGAGGCGGTGATACCTATATAGAAGAAAACAATTATTATGGTGATGATATGGGAGGCGGTGGTGATTTCGGCGGCGACTTCTAGATATGGTGATTCTTATACCTTTAGAGGACGTTTAGTTTGAAATCTTTCTAAACAAAATTTATTATCTTTTTGTTTTTTCTTGTGTCTACTTGGTAATTTAAGTTGTTTACATGTTTATAACAATCAACACTGTTTTGTTTGTTTGTTTCAATTGATTTAATTTTTTTTCCTTCTCCCTTCCGTTCTTTTCATACAAAACTTCCCAAGGAGAAAGAGCATTTCAGGTATAAACTCTTTTAATTCAAGAGCACACGAATAAGTAAGCAATTTGTAGAATCATAGTCAAAATAAAAATAATACTTCACTAACGTTACTTCTAATATCTCCACAATGCAGTCAAGTAAATGATCCTTTTTTTTTTTTTTTTTGTGGCAAAATCTATTGTTACTTTGAAGAAACAATAATGTTCCGACACTTACAACTTTAAAATAATAATAATAATAAAAAAGTGTGTACACATGAATTACTTATATACGTTATTGCTATTATACTTTATTACAATTCATAATTATTATGTTAAAAAAAATTCATATTTTTTTTCTTTTGCTTTTGTTCTTTTATTAAATACAATATGTTTTTTTTTTTTATTTTTTCGTCTTTTTCTTTCCTTCACTTTTAAGTAGCTGCATCACTACTCAAATAAGAAAAACCTCTAAATTGTTCCTGCATAGCAGGAGTCAGCGTCTTAGTAACAGGAGTCAAAGTTGGAACTTCATTAGTAAATTCTTGGTCAAAATTTTTCACATCAGTAGGGGAATCAATTTCAGGTGAGAAAGGTGGAGGGACACGACAATAATAAATATCATCAAAGTTAATATTTTCAAAGTATCGATGGTTCATAATTTCCTCTGCATCCCGAGTTCCTGATCCCAATCGTTTCTCAGGTTCACGTGTAAGAAGACCTTGAAGAATTGAAACTGAATCTCGTGGCATATGAAGTGGGTACAGAGGTTCATCTGAAAGAATAGCATCAAATACATCATCATCATCATCACCCCGGAATGGTGATTGACCAAGTAACATTTGATAAATAAGAACTCCAAATGCCCACCAATCAACTGCTCGACCATATTTTTGTTCTTGAAGAATTTCTGGCGCCATAAATTCTGGTGTACCACAGAATGTTCCGGTGGTGTTACCATAATGCATATTTTCCTTACAAAGACCGTAATCAGCAATCTTAATATGTCCATCAAGTGTGAGAAGAATGTTGTCAAGTTTAAGATCACGATAAATAACACCATTTTCATGGAAATATTTCAACCCAAGAAGAACTTCAGCTGCATAGAATTGTGCACGTCTAGGAGTGAACGGCTTTTGTTGAATATGCCACATAAGATCACCACCACTAATATATTCCATAACGAAATATACTCGGTTTTCTGTTTGGAAGCACGAATGCAAATTTAGTAAGAAAGGATGACGTTCTTTACTAGCGATCAAGAAAACACTCTTTTCAGATCTCAAACTTTCTACTTCATCATTTTCAATGATGAAATCTTTCTTAAGTACCTTGATAGCATAAAGATTCTTAGACTTGCGCGTTTCAGCCAGCATTACCTTACCAAAATTACCTTTACCAAGAACAGCCAAGAAGCTGAAGTCATCTAATCCAACTTTCCGTCGAGATTTCTTTACAGGGGCAGAAGAAATAATAGATTGACGATTAGAGTACTGAACAGCATGTTGTATAGTTGAACTTGATGTGATATAACTGTTTCTATTACCTGGAGTGGTTTGTTCTTGTCCACTACCTTGTGATGCCGACGGAGAATGTGTAGGAGTGAACACTTCATTCTTAACTGGAGAGGGTACACGACCAGTAGTCATAGAATCATTATAGACACCTTGTTGATATCCTTGATTGTAATTGTGATAATTTGAATCAAGTCCTCCAGAGGCTTGAGAGTAAGGAAGAGACGGATTTATTTCTGTAGTCAAAGATTCTTGAGGAGGTACATCATTTCGCTTAACTGGAACTCTGCCAGCAGAAACTTGAGAAATTCTCTCTTGTTGCGCATATTGTTGTTGCACATATTGTTGTTGTTGCTGTTGTTGTTGTTGCTGCTGTTGTAATTGCTGTTGCTGTAATAATTGTTGTGCTTGTAAAGAATCCTGTTGTTGTTGTTGTTGTTGTTGTTGTTGCTGTTGTTGTTGTTGTTGCTGTTGTTGTTGTTGTTGACTATAACCCTGTTGAGAAAAATATCCAGGTTGTAGTTGTTGATAATCTGAAGTACGTTGTGCAAATTGAGATTGAGACGTATCTTTTGAAGGTTGTTGTTCACTGGGTTGAATGGGTTGCTGATAAGTATTTTGTACATGAGGTGATGCTGTTGGTTTAATTGAGGACTCCGTTCCAGAACTATAGGGATAAGGAGAAGCAGATCCCGAGACAACATTTTGAGTATTTTTAGATGGGGTAGAGAAGGATTTGTTGCCTGCTGCCTGTTTTCTATTTTGACCGATTTTGGCTTGCTTAATCTCAGACAAAATTTGATTAGCAGTTACCATTGTCATACCACAGAAATCAGGAACTAAATGAACACAAGTAGCGTGACATGTTGCTCCACATTCTGTACATTTTCTAACATTCTTTTTTCCAAGAGGTAAAATATATCCACAGTGACAACACCAGTTTGCACCCATATTTGTTGTAGGTTCAAATCTATGGGGAATACGATGATTAAGTTTTTCTTCATCTGGATCAGCTTCTGTACTTGCACGAGAAATACACTTTGTGACCACCTTTGGATAGCATTTTTTGTGACACGTATATTTACAATCAAGACATTGATACCCACCCGCGGATTTCAAAAAATCACCACACAATGCACATTTCATGATATTGTAGAATTGCTGTTGAACAAATTGATGACCGTGCATTTCATGAATTTCTTCTCTTTTTTGTCTAATAGCACCTTGACGACCCAAACCACCTACAGCATCATAAGGGCGTTTGGCACCCCTACTTTCTTTTTCAAAACTTAGTGAAAGATGAATTTGACCAGCAGGTTCTAAGACAAACCAAGAGTCAATTGTAATATTTTGATGACCAAAGCCTCCTTGAGTTGGAGCGGGGGAATTGACAGGATTCGAAACTCCAGGTTGATTTTGTACTCCAGAAGGACCTTGACTAGAGCTACCAGTGGTGGGATCAGTGGTATCAGATTGAACTTTCGAGGCACTAACCCATCCAGCTTGATTAAGCTCTTGTTCAACTTTCTTTCGACGCATGGCTTCAGCAATATCTGATATACGCAACCACATGAGCGCAACTGGAATATTTTGATCATTCATCTTATCATAAACTGTCAGTTCCAACTCATTGGCCTTATCAACATAGATTTCAAAAGTTTCGTTCCATTTATCATTTCTAGAAGGTTTGGTTTTGGCACGAGTCTGATCTTCAACTTTGACAGTGATTACACTTTCAGGACTCTTCAAAGGTCTTGCTGTGGAAAGATGGTCAACATCTTTAATTGCATGACAAGAGATTTTCAAAGTTCCTGTTAGAGGGCGTCTCAAATTTACCACGCTCATACTTTCGTCATCACCAAGCTCCTCTTCAAAATCGATATGCATATCAGAATACCGTTTACGAGCCTTCGTCAAAAGTTGGATTTTTTGTATACTCTCCATACGTTTATATTCAGCTTCAGCTTTAGAACGTTTATCGCCTTCAATTTGATAGAGGTTGATCATTTTGTCGATACCTTCTTTGTATTGGTTCTCGACACTCAGTTTAAATTCTATTTGTTGAAGCATCAATTGAATACGGGGTCCGAGATATGGTGAGTCATACTTCGCAAGGTCTAACCTAGTAAAGTTTGGGCGAATTGTAGATTGAGCAGGTGGAGGAGTAACTATCAATAAAAGTTAATAGAGAAGAACAAAGACAAACGAAGAAATATACATACGCAATTGACCATTACTACTGTTGTTTGCATTTATGAAAGGATTGTTGCCGTTGTAATTGGTATTAGGGTCCATCAAATCATGAATAGAAGCACCAGATTCCAGGGCGAGAGAATTTCGCTTTCTAATTTTGAGTTGTTTCAAACGTTCCTCCAGGTATTCAATATTTTTCAATCCTTCATGAATGTTTGTGTCGCATTTCTGTTGCACAAGAGGATTTGAAGTAGAACTTTTAAGGGTTTTAGCGCCCTGTATCAGAACTTTTTCACGGTCAATTTTTCTTGTAATGTCATCAATGACCCTATCATCTGAGGACATTGGGCTTGTCATGATGAAGAAGAACTGATTAAGAGATAAGTGTTGTAAGGAAAGAAGAAAGAAGACGATTTGGTGTAAATATTGGACAGGATACTATTGGCAGATGGCAAAGAGAAAAAGGACCGTCTATTACGATGAGAATGAAAGGGTGGTGTTGGTGGTGGTGGTGGTGGTAAAGAAAGGAAAATAAGACGTGGAGAAGGAGGGAAGGGGATTTTTTTTCTTGTTATTTTTTGTTTATTTTTTGTGTGGTATTGTTTTGAATATTGTTTGTTTCCCTGCGGTGGTTGTTGTTATTGTCTACTGTACACTTGGAAGTACAATATACATAAACCCAGGTACTGCATACAGATACCTTTGCATAAAATAAGACAAAAAATAAAACTCGGGAAAAACAACGTGTTGCACCACAACATTTGTCTCTTAGCGGAGTTGGCATAGTCTCTCTCACAGCACTACACTACTATCACCGTCATGAAATCTCCACCATATTTTGTGCGGAACATTTATTTGTGGCGATTATATAATCGCTGCTGCTGATGGGTCCCACAGTGAAATCCACTAGGCCAGAAATGGATGGATTCAAGTATCAAGTCGTATGTGCTGATTACAAACGATTCATAGCCACATTTGTCGTAGAGTTCATGTTCGGTCCATACAGTGCAAAATGATCATAGCAGTAAATGTGCATACATATGCATCTACGTAATAATACGTATGTTGTATTGTGTCCTACTACATGGCAATAAGTGTCTACACACAGTCCACGCAATGTCCAAGCTGCCTGCATGACTTCCATGACGCTGCGATGATCTAGGTTTAGGTTTTGCCATACAGACAGTTACCCTGCCATTGGATCCACGTACCATCTCTACAGACAAATGTAAGTTTGTGGGTTTGGGTATTTTTTAGTTGTCGTTTTCAAATCTTTTTCTCTCTTTTTCCTTCTTCCCTACAAGTCCCAAACAACCATCTCGGTTTGAACTTGTTGAGGTCAAAGGTGCCAGAGAAGTCAGTTTTGTAGTATAACGTGTATGTTCTTACAGTGATATCTGCCAAATATCCTGTTTTGTTTTTACAGACTGATCTCGGGCGGTTGATTGGTTAACAACGTTATTTTCTTCTTTTTTTGAGATATTTTATTTCAGTGTGAAAGCTAAACCTGTTCCATTGATAGATCCTTGAAACGACGCTTTTGTTTTATTCGACTGTTAAATTTCCTTTGGATTTTTGTCGGTCAATAGAAAAGTAATTCAGATCTTATTTTCAGCTCACAGCCTTACACCTCTCACGTGTTTGAAATATCTCTTGCCATATTAGTAGACCGTTATCGTATATATAGATATATATATTTGGGCGGAGTTAATCGCACCTTCTTGACGATTCATTGATTTCAGCACTTTCCTATTACCTCAATATGATCAATACATCACCAAACCTTGATCCTTCTCCACAACCCGTAAAAAAAATACGACGAGATACTGAATCTAAATCTGGATCTGTACCCACCACTTCAGCTTCCGCTCCATCGGCTTTAAATTTAAATCATGGCGAACAAGATCCATCAAAAGGTATTTCAGTTAAAAAATTATTCGAGGAAAATCCAAATGTAAGACCGTTTAAATTATCTACACATGATCAAGAACACGAACTTCTTTCGTTAAAGCAGGAAACTTCTGATGAATCAGAATTTTATCCCGTCGTCGAGCTTGAAAAAGCAGCTGCTCAATTAGGGTGTGATCCCACGTCTTTTTTTGATAATCCAGTTAATCCAATGATTGGGATACCAGGGTCCAATTCTTCACAATTCATTCCAATATCAGTAGCCTTAGAGGATGATTCTGATTTGGACTCGAGCGATTCTTACAGTGATGAAGAATTTGAAGATAATTTGAGAATTAATGTACCACATCAGGAGTTGTTGGAGTGGATGGCCAATAAACTAAATCATGGTAAGCCTGTGGATTTTAATACCTCAATAGTTCAAGTTTCTGTAAACACGGCAAAGAAATTAAAAATGTATTTGTGGATGAATGGACCACAACGATTTTTGCAGAAATTTGTGAATTCTAGATTTAGAGAGCATACCCCTGGTGAAATTTTAGCTACATTATCATTTCCTTTACCGGAAAATCTGGTGTCCAGAGCGAAGGCAGATGAGTTGATTGAAATGATTAAAATTGCTATTCGATATACAGTAATGCCTCGAAGAAAATTACCGATTTCCCTTAAATTAGATAACCTTGTCGAAGCTATAGAAAAGGCTAACAACATTATTGTACTTACCGGAGCAGGTATATCTACCTCGCTAGGAATCCCCGATTTTAGATCAAAGTCTGGACTTTATAACAAACTATCATATTTAGGACTTTCAGATCCACAAGAAGTTTTTAACATTAGACTATTTCAGTCAGATCCAAGCATATTCTATTCTGTTGCCAAAGAAATTCTACCTGTGACAAAACGTTTCAGCCCAACTCATGCATTTATTACCATGTTACAAGAAAAAGGCAAACTTCTACGTAACTATACACAAAATATCGATAACCTTGAATATTATGCTGGGATCAAGAAAGAAAACTTGGTTCAATGTCATGGGTCTTTTGCTACGGCGACATGTCTAACATGTGGATATCAAACAAGTGGTGAAAACTTATTTGAAGATATTAGGAATTCAACAGTATCGAAATGTCCAAAATGTCATCGTCCAGCACCATCGAACAAAAAGACTAAGCGACGTAAATCGAGTAAAGATGATAGTGATGAAGATGACAGCAATCCAGTTTTCGGAGTAATGAAACCTGATATTACATTTTTTGGCGAATCACTCCCTGACACATTTGAAACTACATTAATAGGAGGAGATGCTGATCGTTGTGATCTGTTAATTTGTATCGGAACATCATTAAAAGTTTCTCCTGTTAGTGAAACTGTTCGAATTGTTCCACCCAACATCCCACAAATATACATTTCGAAAACCCCAATTTCACATATTGAATTCGATTTGAATCTGCTTGGGTATTGTGACGATGTGATTGAACATTTGGTACAAAAATTAGGGTGGAATTTAAATCATCCCATGGTAAAAGGTAAACCTTTTGAAGGTAAAATTTTTTATGATGAAGAAAATTCGACATATGAGTTTTTTACATCAGAAGAAATGAAGGAAAAAGATATCAAAAAGTAAATAGAATGATAGTTTTTTTTTTCTCCTTCTTTTTATTACAATTTTTTATTTATTTATTTTTTTTTTTTTTACTAATGTTTTAAAATGAGTTTTTTTTTTTTTAGATTTTAGAAATACAATAGAATGGAATCAATTAAAAAAAAAAAAAAAAAAAACATATTATATTGAATTCAAAGTACATCATTAATATATGATGATTAGTAAATTTTATTCAATGCTTTTTATATAAGTAGAAATAAAAAAAGTAAAAAAAAAATAAAAGATAATTGGTTGTTGTTTTATTCATAATTATTTTAACTATTAGTTTTGTTTTAACATAACTGAATAAAAAAAGGCTTAGCTATAATAATAAAATGCATTAATATAAAAAACAATACAAAAAATAGAGAGAAGTCAAATATAAACTAGATTATCGGAAGAACAAAAAAGATTGACATTAAAAAAACGTAACGGAATAATACAAAACAAACAGAAACAATATATATAAATCTAAATCCATCCTTCAATTGATCTTAAAGCATTTTGTAATCTTCTAATTCCTTCGGGTCTTTTATTTACATCTGTGACGATATCAGCCGATAATTTTGCTAAAGAATCAATAAATTTTTCAATTAAAACACGTTCAGTTGGAGGTAAATCTAAATCTTTTAGTTTAAAAGAAGATTTGGACATTTGAAGCAGTTGATCTATTGAAGATTGAGAAAAAGTACGAGGTTTGTAAGAATGATGATGATGATGATGATGATGGGAAGAATGAGGTGGTTCCATCGTTATAGAACTAAGTCTTTGAGATGATCGTTTTGTATGTGGAGTGAAATTTGAGGTGTGTGGAGGTGGTGAAGGAGGATCTACAAAAGTGTGATGTGAACTTGATCGTCCGTTGTGATGATGATTATGACGAATGCCAGTTATATCTTCATCACTCGAGCCACTACTAGCACTAGAGTCATGGAATACTCGAGATTCTTCTTCTTCTCCTCTTTGTGTATTTCTGTGTAATTTTGTGCTTGGGGAAGAGTAGTATGATGGAGATGAAGAAGATTCAGGTGGGAAAGTAGTAGTAGCTGCTAAAGGTGAAGAAACACTTCGAGGTTGTGAAATATGTGCCATGCGAGGGTTTTGAAGCCCAGTAAATGGTGATTGTAATGATCCTGGGGTAGGTAGAGGTCTGGATTGAGGATGACCGCTGAATGAACGTGTTGCTGAAGAAAAACCGGTAGAGATTCGTGGGACAAAGTCTGGCTCTGTTGAAGGTCGTTGAAACCCTGAGTGACTTTGCGCAGAAGCAGCAGCCGGAGTTCCAAGAGTAGTTAAATTAGTCGTAGAAGACACATCAGTTTGGGCAGTTTTGAATGATTCATTTGATGATTCCACTTGGTCTGGTGATTTATTAACAATATCTCTCGAACCAGGAACAAAAGTTGGTACAGGTAAATCAAAATCATCTTGATCATCACTAGTTTTAGTGAACGATTGACTTGCATCAACAAATTCCTCTTGCTCAAGTGGTTGTGGTGTAGTAAGCCATGGTGAATTAGGTGCAGTTTTAAATTCTTCTTCTAGTCCTCCTCCACCGATTAGAGGTGAAGTACTAGGGTAAGAAATTTGACTTTTTCGTGGAGTTTCACTTTTAGAGATGATTGGATGGGTGTGACGTCTGTTGAGATCGGAGTCGCTACCTGTATAGATTTCTTCTTCAAGATCAGCAAACCGAGCAGGAGGAAAAACATCAGAATCTGAACTTGAGCGAGACTGAGAATATCGCATATTGGATTTAGGTGGAGGAATTGGTAAAGGAATCTGAGGAGCATTTTCATCGTCTACAGTAACACTCATGGGTGAACCGACATAAGAATGGAGACGTTCACTGTTATTTATGACAGGTGATTTAACTGAAGAAGATAAGTTCTCATGAGAAGTTTCAAAAGGAATAGGCGGAAGAGGAAGTTCCTTACTAATATTGGACGGTGTATCTGAAATGAAAGAAAATCGCTGATTTGAAGAAGCGGAGTGATTGGTAGTAGAAGATGACGATGGTTGACTAGAATGATGGTGATATAGAACACTTTTTTCTTGGTCTGAACTAATTGAAGGAGGTGACGGTTCATTTTCCAACATTTGTTGACATGTTTTAGATTTTGTTAAAGACGCCTTCCTCAAAGTCCTCATATCTTCTAATACTGAAGTCATTTCATTAGTTGACTTTCTCACCTTCTCAATACTCAAACTTCTTTCAGGATCTTGAGCTTTTCCAATATCTGATCTTCTTTTTCTAACATTAATTTCGCTCATTTCTGATACTGATGCTCTTCTAAACTGTTGAACAATGTCTGATGATGTAGAAGCTGGTTTAGAAACAGAAACTTCTCTTGCTTGTTCGATGACGGGTGAGTATTGAGAAATCAAAGAATTTCTGGCGAGACTAGGCGCAATAGATAAATGGGCAGATGATGGTGCAGTGGAAGAAAGTGGCAGGTTGTGTGGTGGAACGGTAATAGCAAGTGGCGAAGAAGTGCTACGTCTGGCACCAAAACTGCTACTTTCCTTGTCATGGAATTTAAGGTTAGCGGAATTCGAGCTGGGTAGGGGCAAGCTTGTATCGGACAATGAACGAGATGATGACGCAGACGAAGACTCTGCATTCTATTAAAAAAGAAAAAACAAAAAGTTAGTAATGATAGTCACACGGTGGTGGAAGTAGATATGATACGATAGGAACTAGGACCGAACAACTAAAATTAGATACCGGATTTTTCAAGGGTGGCAGGTTTTGGTACCTGAACTAAGACCCAACCACCCACGCTAATCCTTATCGGGAAAAAGAAAATAACATACCTTATATTTGAAATTGCCTTGTGATTGTCGCTCAACTTCACTATCAAGCTCATATGACAGACTTTTTTGAATTAATTTCTTGTCAACTGGGTTATCGGAAGTCTTCGGTGTTACTTCCATAGATTTGCTTGCGTTTGATGGTGGTGACAGTACCAACGTACTACTACCAACATCGACGCCTCCGGGTGGACTTAATTGTTCCATACTAATCATTTGCAATAAATCGACATCGGATTTACGTGCTGCTTCAAATATCAATGGAGTGTCTTCTTGTAGTGGCACTGTGGAAGATTCCGGTTTATTTTTCTTTCGTCTCCATGGGAAAGGAAACTTTTTACTGTGACCACTGTCTTGATCTTTCTTAACAATAATAAAAGGAGCTATAGTAGGAGCTGTAGTAGTTGTTGATACCTTGGGTAAATTTTCATCTGAGTCTGGTGATGAATGTGCCTGTCTTGAAGTATGATATCTTGCTGGAGCACTGCTACTAAAACTTGAAGTGCTTGCATTAAAATCTGATTGTGGTGGAATAGGGGCAGGTAATTCACCTTCTTTTAGACGTTCTTCCATTAGAATTAATTCACTGCAAGAGTATCTATTTTCGTATTTGGCCAATGATGATTCGTAGTTTAAATTCTGGGTATGAGATAGTGTTAATGAAGCTGGCCTTGTAGGAACAGGAGAAATAGGAGAAACAGTTGATCTAATTATAGGGGGTAATGGAAATTCAGGTGTAGAATGTGTTGCGGATAAGGAAAATAATGGCTGATCACTGGGAGCTTCAGGTAATGGCTTGTCAAATAAGGATTTATTTGCTCCCTTATATTCACTAACTCTACGAGGTGGTTCAGGTCTGAAATCTAGTGGTGGAACAGATGTAATTAGTCTTGTAAGTTCGGATGTTTCTGATCCAGATATTGATGGATGACTTTCGTGGGACCCGCTAGAAAGGTTTATAGTATGACGATATCTTGAATCTGTAGATATAGGAAGCGAACTTATTCTTCTATTAATAAATCTTTT
The DNA here is from genome assembly GCA_030568955.1 of Geotrichum siamense (nom. inval.). Lineage (NCBI taxonomy): Eukaryota > Fungi > Ascomycota > Dipodascomycetes > Dipodascales > Dipodascaceae > Geotrichum > Geotrichum siamense (nom. inval.). The sequence goes on along the minus strand of JAJMJJ010000303.1, from coordinate 9,797 downwards.
GCGAATATGAGAACTTGTCGATGAATCTTGTAACGTAGGTGTTTTCTTAGATTTACTAACTTGTGATGTTGTTGATGATGATTGTGATGAAGTATTAATATTCTTTGCTGCAAACCAAACTAATGAACCTTTCCTATTAATTGGTGAATTCTCTAAAACTGGTGACGAAGTTTGTGATGATCCTGGTGTTAAAGTAACAGAAGATAAATGACCTTGAGTTGATGGATCATCTAAGCTATTAATATTCTGTAAATCATTTTTATTGTCGATTATTTCAGGAGGGCTGGATGCCAGTGGGTTCATAAGTGTACTGTTACGGAAATCATTTTCAAGGTTCGATGAGCTTCTTGAACCTAAATCCAAACTGTGATCCACTCTATCGGTTTCATGCTTATTAAATTCTGGTGATGGCGTTAAACATTCTTGATAGCTTCTACCACTGCTTGAAATACTACTGCTGGAACTCAATTCTTGTCCTTCAATACCAGTCATCCTTTATATGTAAATGTATGGGAGGGTGAAGTTTCACTTAAGCTTGAAGGTTCGTGTTGAAATGAGGCCGATAGAAGTAACGAAATAAATAAATAAAAATCCAAAATTTGTGGTATGAACGGATAGTTTAAAAAAAAAGTGGATACGCATTGAAACCTTCAAAAAGAATTAGACCAAATTAAAGAATATATATATATATATAAATTTTAACAAAATAAAATATATATCAAATCCCCCCACTCTTCAAAAAAAAGAAATGGAAGGTACACTATCACTTTTGTTGTTATATTTTATTTTTTTTTTTTTACTGATGTGCGGCCAGCCCGCAATAATTTAGTGCATCTGTTTGTACATATCAATTCATTCAAGTACAAATGACATTATGATATATATGTCACATGTATGTATATTGTTCATAGTATGAAATATAATAATACAAACTATAACGAATAGAAGTTAAATTATTTTTTATTATTTGGAATATAAGCAGTAGTATGTTTGCATAGTACTTACCATCAATTTCTACTACAAATTTATTATATTATTACCAAAGTTTTGTTTTCAAAAAAGTTTTTTACATTAAAAAGAAAAAAAAATAGTCTTCATCTGTTTACCATTATATGTATTTCTTCATTTTCGTTTATATTTTTGGATTATTAGCAACCTGGTACGTATTTCAAAAAGGTTCAAAACTCCCACAGAATTGTTATTTTTGCATTATTTAGCATAAGAATTTTTTTTTCCTCTCAGCTAAGTTTCTTCAAAAGATTTGTATTCTATTGTAGAAGTGATGTGGGTAGGTCTGGAGAGGAAATAACGAAAAAAAAAAATAAAATGGATTTAGTGATAAAATATTTGAATGAAGAGAACAAACATATAATACATATGTACACTAAGTACTTGTGAGAGACAATCTACTCCAAAGTAATTAATTGTTTACCATTTAAAGTATCTTTTCCTCCACATCACCTATTTGTACCTCTTACATATATCCATGTAAACAATTATTTTAATCATATTTTGATTCTTACTTTTGTAGTTACCACCTGTGCATTAATGTTTTTTGTTCATAGTGTACCTACATATTAATCACGGTAGAACGCAGTATATCTACAAATATTTAAAAAAAAAATGTATGAATACTATGCAATTGCTACTTTTTTATTTTACTTCTGGAGATTTTCGCTTTGAATCTTACTAGAAAACCTCCAAAAAAAAATGGTGTGGTTGGATATGTTTTTTAGTTCTATACCCGCCACCTTACAAAAGTCAATTTTCATAATATAATGCTCGGTTCTCAACAAATTTATAACGCCCTCAAAAGTCATTCATCTGGATATCCTTTTGAACTTCAATTATATTACTATGAACGTATAGTTGTTTAATTTATATTGAAGTAATACACACTAACATAATCTTTTATTTTAACATAAATCATGGAAGTGGTAAATTCTGCGTAGTGGGAAATTTGATGTTAGTGACACGTGCAATATGTTTGGGGGTACACATTTGTATGCATGTAGTAGGTAACCTCTAAAAGTCTATTTTTCACTTCGCCGGGGGTGGACTTCGATACAGCAAAACGTTATGAAAAAGAAGGTAAACAAAGAACAAACACATGCTCATTGACAGATAGATACACAGTACTACGAAGTATTAGTACATTGCGCATACTTATAGTAGTAATGGGAAAATCACAACTCTATAATGAAACAAGATTGGAACATTGGTTGGATACTTTTGATAGTTCCGTTCTTCGTATGCACCAGTGTAACTTTAGACAAATTTTGGTGTTGGACTTACAAGAAAGTAGGAACTATCAGTGTAATAAGATGTCATTTTTTAAGTCATTGTAAACCACTACAAGTTATTTGATCAGTTCTATGATAGCTGAACATTCTGCTGGTATTAGCTGTTGTAATTAATTACTTATATGTACTTGAAATCAAAAATACGTGTGTTAAAACAAAACAAAATAATAGCATAAAAATATAAAAACTGTTAATTCTTCATCGCAACAATGTTCCTGAAATAACAATAATATTTAAGCGATATTTCCGTAATTATGTGCTCCGTTACTTTGACATATTGTTAGGAAGTTATAGACGTAATAGTTAGGAGGGAAAATTTTTATGATGATTTAAAAAAGTCATCAAGAACCGTTATATAATTAACAACATTTTGTACATATATACCTATGTGTGCAGGTAAATAATAGTATAAATAAAAGACAGTTGAAAAAAAATTTTTTTGCTTGGTAATTTGTTTCTTTGAAATATATCGCTTGCTAATAAACATATACATTTACCATCTATTCTATATACAATTTCAGACATAAGAATTTTCATTTTTTATAACAAAATACCATAAATTTTAATACATATATTACATCAATTGATCTTGACACATTCTTATTCATGGAATCAATAAAATTATTCTAAATAATATGTTAGTTTCAAAATAATAGAACAAAGGAAACTTATTATCTATATGTATTTAGTTTTATTTAATTTATAAAATGTAAGAAAAATGATCTTGTTTAGTTTCAAATATAAAAAAATTACTGAATAATAATTTTTGTGCCTTTTCAAAATAAAAACAACATAAATATAGTTAAGAATGTTTTTACTATGTTTTTATAAAGAAGAATGAGGATTTAGTTTAAGATAATTGAGAATTGTTCAGTCCTAGAATTTTTTTCTTTTTTTACAATCCGACATTTGAAGATACTCGTATTTATAACAATATGCACAATTAACAGTAAAATTATAGCTATCCACAGGTGCTTATTACTCTTATGCTTCATAGTAGTACATACGTAGTGCTACGTACCTTACGTACATATGTATGTACACATGTGCACACATGGTATGAAAAAGATTGATTAGTTTTAATGATAAAAGACGGAATGTTAAGATACAGCAAAATTTCATTTTATTTCCAACAAGCAAGTGATTAGAATAAAGAAACTCAAGTTCATACCAATGTGTAATGAATTGCAATCATTGAGTATTGTTACATAGAAAATCAATGTGAACGGAACACATGGAAATACTATTTTTACGATATCTTATTTCTGATAGTATATGCTACGAATTATTATATATATGTGTTTCTCTGGTACATGTATAGCATCTAATACAAATGATTACGTATGTATACACATAGAAAGGGGGGAGAATGAACAAAATAAAATAAAATAAAATAAAATAAAATAAAATAAAAAAGGCTATGCCAGTAGCTATTTCGACTGTTATCACGTCCAAATTGAAATGAACCGCATTTTACCACCTGGATGGTAAATTTGTGCAAAATTTTTCAAAAACATCTGGTTCAAAACCACTGCTGTGCTACATAGAACAACTTCTGTTACTATCAAATGCCTTTGTCCCAGTCAAACCACTTGAATCGTTTTCTCACCTTGTTTACTATGGAAGATGTCAGTGTGGATACAAAATGATAAAACCATTCAACCAGAACTTTACGGGTGGGTGACCGCTGGTGAAATTTATTTCTTCGAGTGCCATCGTCAACGTTTTGCATTGCTGTAAAATGGAGCCGCTTCTCTATGCCAACAACTTTGAATGTAAAGCCACAGGGGTAACGTCCACGTACATCCATGCTGTGTACGTCATCGTCGCATTGATTGGTTCCAGTTTTGCTGCTACCGAGCAAATTTGTCACAGCTTGACGATGTTTGCTGTGTTAATCTCTGCATTCCCAATCCAGCAAAAATCTAAAATGGTGATGTTTCACTCCTTTTTTTTACTTTTTCTGGTATCTCGATATTATTGAACCCTCCTTAGGAAATTTTGTATGCCGATTTTGGTCTTAGCTCTTTTTTTTTTTCTTTCTTCCTTCTCCTTCTCCTTTATCTATCGTTAACTATTGTGGGTTACATACTTCGTCAGCTGTAATGAACAACATCCCTTCGAATAGAGCTAACTGGGATTCGGCATTCCCTCCTTTTTTTACAGGGACACCTATCAAGTCTGTATATGAAAGAGCTGGGTTCGATGTCAACAAAGATGCATTCAAACAAAGAAGCACCAATGGGAGAAAGAGCAAAAGTAAAACCACATCACCTACCCAAACGCAATCGTCAAAGTGTAGTATCTCTAGCGCATCAAGAACCCCTTCGGCTTCAAGTACAACACATTCAATCAGAAGTAACATTATACAACATGATAATGACATTCCATTAATTCCTCCTCCAACTCGCATTGATAAAACTCCAAAGATTAGACAACAACATGATCCTCAACCATTAGAATTCTTCTCCTTAATATCAAAACCTAACCGTCAACCACAACTTGACTCTGATAACTCCACAGATACAAATTCTTCTAGAACTACTTCTTCATGTAGTGGAATTACAACGCCTTCTGGTATTAACACCACAACAACTACACCTGATGCAATTGAATCGGTAATTGATTTATCTGTGATAAATGGTCAATTATCGCCAGTAAAAATTCGAAAGTCAAAGGGTAAATGTCGAGAATGCGGTGAAGAAATCTACGGAAAATCAGTATTTTCTCAAGACTTATCTGGCCGATGGCATAAAAACTGTTTCTGTTGTATGAACTGCAGAACTACAAACTTTCAACGCGGTAAAGCCAATGAGACTGATCTAAGTAAAGTGGAATTTTATGTATTGCAAAATCAACCGTTATGCCATTATTGTTATCATCAACAAAACAAGTCGTTATGTTCACAGTGTAATGAAGGAATCGAAGGATTGTGCTTAGATGATTCGGTTTCTAGGTATCATCCCAACTGTGTACGATGTACAATATGCGATGAAATTCTTAGTCAAAATATAGTATCATTAATACGTGACAAGTTCTATTGTCAAACACATCTTAAAGAAGAAATGCGAATATGTGATGCTCTGATTAAAATTGAACATCGAAAAACACAACTTATGAATGTTTAAATTTTAGTTGACGGTTGTAATTGCTTATATAAAACATATGAATTCATGTACTACTACTACTACTACTACTATCATATTAATAGGCATCTATGCTGCTGTTAATAATTTCATTGTGTCATATATTCGAGATTAAGGTTTGGGGGTCTAACTTTTTTTTTTTTTTCCTTTTTTGCTTCCTCCCTCCATTTTCACACTTCAACTTTTTTATCCATTCCATTACGTTAATATCCATATTCCAACATGTCCTACTTTTTGGCTATTATTGGCACAAAAGATTCCCCAATCTACGAATTGGAATTTGGAACATACCGTGCAGGTGGTGATGGTCAATCAAAGGTTTGTGAAATGTTTTGCACTTTATGTTGTTTTTAACCCTCTATTGATTCACAATGAAACTGACTAATACCTTCCCTCCAGTTCACTCCTGAAATGAAGGAGCTTAATCCTTTCATTCTGCACTCATCACTTGATCTACTCGAACACATCCAATGGACTACCAACACTTTATATCTCAAAATAATTGACAATTTTTACAACTATCCTATTTCTGCATTTTTAACCCCTGGCAATATCAAATTTCTATTACTACATGAATCTAGAGGAGAAGATTCAATCAAAGGATTTTTCAACGAAATATATGATTTATATGTAAAAACTCTTATGAATCCATTTTATAAAGTCGATGATCAAATCAAAAGCAAAGTTTTCGATATGAAAGTGAAAGCTTTGGCGAAAAAATATCTGTGATTAAACTCAATATTCTTCCTCTTCAACCATCATTTTTATAAAGATATCTCTAATGATTTATACTGATTTTAAAATTGGAATGAAAAGAAAGAAGGAAACACCAAGAAATGGTACGTGACTAAATATTATGGAAGTGTTTTAAATTAGAAGGATGTTAGTGGAAAAGAATAGGGAAAAAAACATTTATAATTCGATCTAAAATATGAATTCACAAAACAAACGTGCAAGCAAGAAAACGATTATTGATGAAGATACTTGGGTTTATCCATATATCATTCTTATTTCAATGCAATATTTGCCAAATTCGCAGGTAATAATGGTGTATTAGTATCAAAATCTGCTTTTGATATTTTACATCTACTTGACTGTTTTTTTTTTTCTTGTTATTGTACGTTTTCCTGGTGAAATATGTTTACAGTTTAACTAAAGTTTAGTATATATAATAAATTTTTACAAATATAATATATTCATACTTATACGCTATTTAAGTCATGATTTCTTCTATTTATAATTAATATCAATTGTCAATCAAAATTCACTACTTTTTTCATTGTCTATTCTTCAGCATAATTTTGTTTAAATATATAAATTTTCTAATATTATTATTGATTCCATTTTATATATATATATAAGTATGTGCATTCGATCAAGTTGCTAATATTTTTCAAACCAACAATAGAAAAAACATATTACATTCATCATTAAGATGAAATTTGATCTTTTTATTAACACTCTATAAAATGTATATAAATTAAGGCTATTTGAGTTAATTACTGTTCGATTAACTTTTTACCTTCCACGTTGCTGGAATTAAAAAAAAAAAGATACCTAGTTATAAAAGTAATATAATATGATCAAAAGTCCCAATGCACGGCTGATGTTACCCTACTTTTATTATTATTTTTTTTTTGAAATGTTCTTTTTTTTCGAAGTCCCAGATCACAGTTTTTATTTCATTCTTCAATCATCGCCAAATAATGAAAAGTTCGCTAGATTTTGTTACGATTGGAGCTAATAGATTTGCTGACTGTGCAGATTGGAATCCTAAATATAATGTACTAGCGTACGGTGGTGGATCACTTATCAATTTATGGGCACCCTTGGTAGGTATTATGACATAATGAATATATATTTTTAATCGATGAAAAAGCATATATTAATGATTGATATAGAAATCAGTGAACTTATCACTTGCTCAAAGAGGGCATAAAATGGCAGTTACTTGTGTTAAATTTATTTTGGATTTTCAAGTGTTGGTATCGGGATCTTCAGATGGTGAGATTAAACTTTGGAGATTGAAAGAGAATTCGTTGGATAATTTTTTGACATTGGATCATCATAAACAGTCAGTAACAACGATTGCTACTACGAAGGATTCAAATGTGTTTGTGACAGGATCGGCTGATGGACATTTAACGTTTTGGAATTTTGATGGAGATGATGCGAAAATTGTAACGGATATTGAATTGGGAATGATGAAATTACCGTTGGCTTCGGCAATCAATGTGTTACCTGCTTCGAAAACTGGAGAATTGATAGTTGCTGTTGGTGTTACGAATAAAAGTATTTTTATATATACTGGTTCAATTGGTAAAGGATTTGAGCTGAAAACAAAACTTGATGGTCATGAGGACTGGATTAGAGCATTATCGTTTAAAACATTGGACAATGGTAACCTGTACATGGCAAGTGGTTCACAAGACAGGTATATTAGAATTTGGACTATTCAAGTTGATGAAACTGATGTTCAATCAGTGCATTATAATGAGTTAGATGGTGAAGACGATGAAACTGAACAATTATCAAATATTGTTTATAAACTTGGTACCGATGTGCCTTATTCCGTGAAATTTGATGCTTTGATTATTGGACATGATGATTGGGTTTACTCACTCCAGTGGCATCCTACAAGAATTGAACTTATGTCTTCATCAGCGGATTCTTCAGTCATGATTTGGATTCCTGACAATACTTCTGGAGTCTGGCTTTGCAAAACACGATTAGGTGAACTTAGTAGCAAGGGTGCGAGTACAGCTACTGGTTCTTATGGTGGAGTCTGGTATTCAACATGGATTGGATCAGATAGTATTAATATTATTTCATTAACAAACATGGGATCATGGAAACTCTACGCTAAAGAATCTACCCAAGAATCTGAGCAAGATATTTGGGTTTCTAAAAATGCAATTACTGGACATATCAAAAATGTTACTGATATTGCATGGTCGCCACAAGGTAATTATATTCTTACTACATCTTTAGACAAAACGACACGTCTTTTTGCACCTTATAAATCAGCTTGGTATGAAGTCTCACGACCTCAAATTCATGGTTATGAAATGATTTGTATTGCTCCTCTTAATACGGGACTTTTTGTGAGTGGGGGAGATGAAAAAATACTTCGAGTATTTAAGGCTACAAAAGTTATTGCCAATCTTCTTAACAATCTGGTCGGTCATACCATTGACGTTGATTCATTAGATTATGATGTAGCTGCAGTACCAGTACTATCCTTATCTAATAAAGCTATGAATGCACCACAAAATCACAATGCCCCGGAAGAAGGAGAAGTCGAAGAAGAAGAAGAAGAAGGCGAAGATTATACCAAACATGGACTTGATGTTACGGCTCCTCCTCTTGAGGAACAACTTCAACGACACACTTTATGGCCTGAAGTTGAAAAGATTTATGGTCATGGATATGAAATGGTAACACTTGCTGTAACTCACGACAACAAACTTCTAGTATCAGCTTGTCGTGCCAACAGTAAAGATCATGCAGTTATCCGATCAACCAATGTGAGTAACTGGCAAGAAGCATGTCCTCCATTGGAATTCCACACTCTCACAATCACACGACTTCGATTTTCTCATGACGATAAACTTCTCTTAAGTGTTAGTCGTGATCGTACTTGGGCAATTTGGATTCGTAACTTTGATTTATCTCTATCCTATCTTACATCTGGTAAAGGTCATAGTAGAATCATTTGGGATTGTTCATGGTTTGAACCTTGTAATTCTATTTCTGAAAAATATATTTTTGCAACCGCATCACGCGATAAATCAGTTAAAATTTGGCAATCAACAACCACAATTTCTGAATGGCTTAACATTTTAACTATCCCTACAAATTTCCCCGCCATTTCTATAGATATTAAACTTCTTAATCCATCTGAAAATAAGTATATTCTTGCAGTTGGATTAGATACTGGTGATATCAAAGTATATATACTTGAAGTTAAAGAAGAAGAAGGATTGATTATTAATATTATTGATCAATTAGATATTGATCAAAGTATTTGTCCTGCTGCAAGAGTTAATAGAGTAACATGGTCAATGAACCATGATAAAAAACTTCAACTGGCTGTTGCTAGTGAAGATCATTCTGTAAGAATCATATCTTTTGACCATTTATAATTAATTGTTAAACCAATATAAATAGATACTATTCGCTTTTTTTTTCTTATTATTATTATTATTATTATTACTATTATTATTATTATTATTATTATTATTATTATTATTATTATTATTATTATTATTATTATTATTATTATTATTATTATTATTATTATTATTATTATTATTATTATTATTATTATTATTATTATTATTATTAT
>JAJMJJ010000302.1:0-22806 GCA_030568955.1 Geotrichum siamense (nom. inval.) | reverse complement strand
ACTTACTTTACATCTTCTTGGACCTTCTTCATGCATCCGGACTGTTCCAGAATTACAGGGAGTTCCTTTTTAGATGTTGTAGCTAATTTTTGTTCATAAGCCACACGTAATTTGTCTAGGACTTCTTGAGTATCTCTTTGTCTATTTTCCGATAATTTCAGTATGTCCCTTACAGAAGTGACAGCCATTTCACACATTGGAGTTCTCCGCTCTGTGTCTCGTTCAATTCTCTCGATATTCTCACGCATACAATCTCGTTCTTCAATTCCAACCTAGCACTTATTTCTTCTACGGAGGTGTTTTCTTTTTCCTTATTGGATGTGTCAATAGCCAAGTGCAGCTTTTCATCTTTCAACCTGTATTCACGGATGATGTTGCTTAGCTTAATACTAGCATCTTTCATCCCTTCCCCCAGTTGACGGTTTTCTTTTTCTAAGTTTTTAATTTTTTCTTGAATTTTTTGTGCTTTTTCAATCTATCCTTGATTGGCAGATGTCATTTTCCTTGACCTTCTTGCTTAGCTCTCTGATGACTATTGCTTGATTTTCCATTTCCAAGCTCTTATCCGTAACTAATTGCTGCACTGATCCTTAACTGACTTGATAAGTATGTCAAAGCGCGAGTACCTGCGCTCTTCGGCTGCTTCATTTTCAAACATTACTTGTCGAAGTTTCCTAAATTTCTTATCGAATTCGATTTCGTTCATAGTCAACGTGGAGTAGTTGGCGTTGGCCATTTGTAACATTTGATGATTGAAGAAGCCCATTCATTTTTGGCTTGTTTTCTCAGATAAGGTTGATGTTCCTTGTGACTTTGTTGAACCCATCCTCAACTTGGCTTTTGATAACTCCAGTGTATTTTTATAACTGTCAAGCGTCGATTCTCTCTACCGATTCGTCCATATCTTCTAGTACTTCGGCGTTGAATATTTTTTCGACTTTCTGTTGTTCCACGTCTAGTTACGTTCAAATCCGTAATCATTGAGTCATATTGAATGACTTCAGTCGGCTTCGATACTCTGGCGGCCATGTCCAAGTCACGTAGCAACAGTGCTCCCCTAGCGTCAGGCAAATCCGAGTCACTCACATCTAACTTGAACAGGTTTTCCCATTGCACGTGCATCGGTTAAGAGTAACCGATCCGAACAATTTAACCCTGGCCGCAACGAAACGCAGAAAAACAACAAAACGCACAGTGAGAAATGTCACCTTGAAAGCCTGTATCAGGCAAATCACAACACAGTCTTCTTTTATATAAATATTTTAATTGCTAAAGTAACTATATGGGACTATAAACAGAATGATTATTATTATCTAACTTACTTCTTTCCTTACTTTGACTATCACCTTCTCCAGGGTCCGGCTCTGGCGTTATAAACTTTCTTGTGTTTTTAGTCGCTTATCATTTCTTAAAATGAAATAATATTATTGAAATGCTTGTTTTTAATGCTTCCGCGGGTATGTCGTGAACATATGTATGAATGTTTGATACCGTCGGAAAGAGGCTTATCACATGATACCCCACGGCTAAATTTAAGGAAAAGAAATATATATAGGCGATTTGATATCCAATCTTTTCTGATACCACACGACCAACTGTTCTTGTTTTCAAACCCTTTCATCTTCAGATCGATTCAATAATTTACTACGTATTCAGTTTTAGAAATGAGTCTTAATCGTACATCCCTAGAAAAATGGAACTTAGTGCGGAATGCACCACCTATCTCGAAATTTCTCACTGACGGATTCCAGAGACAACACAATTATTTAAGAATATCTTTGACTGAACGATGTAATCTCCGTTGTATGTTTTTGTTCTAATAAAGCTATGCTTCACCATACTTTTATTCCTAACTACTGTTTCTATTATCCAGGTAGATATTGCATGCCTTCTGAAGGCGTAACTCTCACTCCGTCAGAGCAAATTATGACAACTCCTGAAATTATTCGACTAGCTCGTTTATTCGTTTCACAAGGTGTCACGAAGATCAGACTTACTGGAGGAGAGCCCACTTTACGCAACGATCTTATTCCTTTAGTACAAGAATTAAATAGCCTTCCAGGTTTGAAGGAAATTTGCATGACAAGCAATGGCCTTGCCCTTCATCGCAAACTCGCCCCTTTGAAAGAAGCTGGACTCACGGGGTTAAATCTTTCCTTGGATACTATGGTGCCTGCAAAGTTTGAATTTTTTACTAGAAGAGCCGCTAAGGGTCTTCAAAATGTGATGAAAAGTCTGGACACCGCGATTGATTTAGGTATCCCAAAAGTTAAAATTAACGTGGTTGTTATGCGAGGAAGGAATGAAGATGAGATCAAAGATTTCGTTGCACTAACAAAAGATTTACCGTTAGAAGTCAGATTTATTGAATATATGCCATTCACAGGTAACAAATGGGATCTTAAAAAAATGCTATCGGCTACAGAAATGCAGGAAATTATTGATTCCAAATTAATTCCAAACACCATGAAAACAGGCGATACTGCTCGAACATATAATATATCTGGGTACAAGGGAAAAATTGGATTTATATCATCCATGAGTGACCATTTCTGTGGCTCATGTACTAGACTGCGATTAACGGCTGAAGGAAATTTAAAAGTTTGTTTGTTTGGTGATGACGAGGTGTCGTTACGAGATCTTATAAGAGCTGGAAAAGATGATAATGAACTATTGAAAATTATCGGAAAAGCGGTCATGGGAAAAAGGGAAAAACATGCAGGAATCGGTGAATTAGAAAAGATGAAAAATAGACCTATGATTCTAATTGGTGGTTAATTATGATAAAAAAAAATACCACATGCACTTCTAGATGCTACATGTATATTTGTGTGATAATATTTATTTATATAGAGACTTACGAATACAATATAATATATATCATTTTACTTGGAACCGGAATAAATTATATCAAAGCATGCTAAAGATATCTTAATAATTATTTCATTATATGTTTCATGATGTATTTCATACCGAATAAAGAGTAATAGGGAAAATCTAGATGTAAATAGCTTGGATGTAACTTATTGTTGTCGACAAAAGGAACTAAATTCAATTTAGTATCTTTTATTGCTTTACAATAATATAAATCTATCCAATGAAAGTTAAGAAATTAAATCATCAACCACATATATAACTTGTGTTCTCTCTTCTTTCAAATGAAACGTGGATAAATATGAATAAAAGAATAAAAGGTCAACACAATTCAACTCAATTAGTATTCAATTTAAAATTGGTAAAAAGTTCCCAATTATCATCATTGGAATACCAAACACGTCACGTTTCAAAGTCCAAATAGAAGTTGTCCGCACTCCCCTTCCATCTGGGGTTACCAAGGTGCACTCACCAACATTTGCTCCAACTGAATCTCCAAAAGCCATTTTTGCAAATACTTCGAAATATTCCAGTGCACTTCGCTCATCCATCAACTCAATTATGAACCTATCCCTCTGTAAATCTTCCAGGGACCAGCCAGTGAGAATACTAAATTCATGTCCAACCACAGCTATTTTACCAGTGCGACGCCAAACTACAGTAGGCGTGCCCGATGTAGCAATATATTTTTTGTACTCTAAGAGGGTTCTTTGAAAACATCTTTCCATAAAAATCAAATCATCCAACTGAAGTTTATTCGTACATGCGATAAACGAAGGACGGTAGGAGGCAATACATTTGGCAATTTGCAATTGTTGCGCATGTGTGAATCGAGTTTTGATGTATATTGTTAGGTGATGATATTCAGCAGTATAGGAATAAGGTCGCGTGACATTGGCATAAATATCTGCTGGGGAAAGAAAATGAGGCAAAGGGTGACCAGGGTTATTAATTGTAAAAGATATCGGCCTTTGTGGAGAATCTGGGGTATCAAATCTCCAGTCGGGGTCTTCTGGAGGGACACGCGATTCTAGTGCTTGGAGAACATCAGAAAAACTATGGAGATTTGAATCAAGGGCATATTGGTTAAGACTAGTTGTGGAAAGGAATTCATGCTTGAGCGGTGTATTATTAGAAAGAGGGAGTTGGCTGACAGCAAGTTTAGATTCTGCTGGAGATTGTGTAGTAGTTGGAGCGTGTTGGAGTAAACAGGGTGATATGCTTTTGTTAATATGTGATTTAGAATGCAATGAGGATGATGAGAGATAATTGTGATCACTAGCGATGTTAGTAATAAGACTTGCATCGATGTCGTGTGTTTGTGGCAATTGTTGTTGCTGTTGCGATATGCTGTATGTGCTATTTTCCTGAGCATTAGAAGAAGGAGGATCTACTGCTGTGCCTAGATATTTGACTTTTTTTTTCCTCACACCATCACGACAAGTATCAGCAAATCCTCTTTCTACACAACGTTCACAAGGGCGATTGTTATCACAGGTCAAATGAGTTCGCTGGCAATGTACACATGCTCTAGCTGCCTTACGACGTTTTGGTTTACCAGTCCTTGGGCTAATGACGACTTTGGCCTCGGTTGCCTGGGCATCTTGCTGGATATGTTGTACCTGGGGTGGTACCGCCGTGGCCAAACCTTGTGACATGATAGACAGAAATTCCTTAGCGCGTTGATGTGTATCTATGTGGTTGAACTTATCAATGATGGAGGGTGTGTGAAGGTGTAACTAAAAGTACTGACCAGTACCGATTTTGGTGAATGTTGTTTCTTTGGGAAAGAGGGGAAAATAGGGTTGAAATAATTTTGTATGTAGAGTAAAAACCAACCATACTATGTACGTTGATATGTAGTTAATCCGGCCAGGATCATTTAAAATTTTTCCAGAAATGTACATATGTGCTTGCATGTATTACAAGTCTTTCATAGCTTAAGTCCTAAACTCTTAATCCTGCACACTCAGTAATAGCCAAACTTACCCATATACAATATTATACATATAGGAGCTTATATGAATTAACCGTTTTACTCGTTAATTTTATTTCCATTCCTTGAAGACATAACAATATGTAGATATTGTAGACATTTAGAGGGAGCGAATTGTAAGGCACGTGTATGTATGTAATGTGTATATGTACTGTACTATATACTGCGAACAAACAAAGCTCCGTGAAATTTCAAATTTGTGGGGAAAATAAACCTGTGTACTCAAATATTCGCAGTGATATGATATTTTTTCATCTATTATATTTTGTCTAACAAAACACCAATGTCATCTTTCCTATATGCATATGTATGTAAGAGTAAGCATACAGAAATATTTATGGAGTTGATGATCTCCTTTACTAGTTAATCTCTGGATATATCATATACACTGATATCTTTTATTATTTTTTGTTAGTTTTATCCAACACACAGTTTCAAATACGATATTTTCAATATTTTCCATGTTTTGTACTGTGCGACAACCTATTATGGTATGAATTCTACACCAACTAACTGCTATTGAAAGATCTTCTAACTTTAAGTACCGATTGGCCGAATATAGAGGTTTCAGACCTGTTCAGTCAAAAGTTACCTTGCCTTTTCAACAGCAGTTACACGTCGACAATCTCTTCTGAACTCTTTAAAACAAGCCAAATGTTTGTCGACTTCCACTACTACAACTACGATATCAAATAGTAAATTGAATTTAAAGGTATGTGTTTAATTGTTACAAATAACATTTGAGCTTATGATTTCTTTTGGTATCACAATTCATGCCCCTTATTATTATCATCATCGTCGTGGACATCTACAAAATTACTTCTATTTACCTGCTTGTCTTCGTGTTTACTAACAGCCAAGTTTAAATATAGGATAAGGTTAGTTCCGAAGTAACACCCTCGATATTGGACTTGCGTGTTGGTCGTATTATTGATGTTGTCAAACACCCTGATGCTGATTCCTTATATGTTTCTACAGTTGAAATGGGTGATTCTACTGGCCCTCGTACAGTGTGTAGTGGATTGGTTAATTATTATAGCGCTGACAACCTGAAAGGTCGAAATGTAGTAGTAGTTGCCAATCTGAAACCAGCAAAAATGCGTGGAATTATTTCTCAAGCTATGGTGTTGTGTGCAGCAGATAGTGAAAAAGTTGAATTTGTGATTCCGCCGGAAGGCTCGGCTGCAGGGGATCCTTTATGGTTTGAAGAATTTCGAGGGGTACCTAAAGAAACAGTTAAAAGAAAAGCCTGGGAAAAGGTTGCTATTGGGTTCAAATCTAACAGTGAAGGAAAAATTGAGTATAAGAATGAGAATGGTGTGACCGGAAGACTTAGAAATGAACAAGGTGGATTATGTAGGGTTGATACCCTTGTTAATACTGAAATTCGATGAACATGTGTGGTTGTTTATGATTCCTTGTTTAATTTATGCGTGTTTATATATACATGCGTTTACACGTACATATATGTTGTGTTCTTCTCTTCCTTTCTCTTCTTTTTACCATATTTTTGTTTTTCATAGGAAACGTATTTGAATTGACAGTTTTAATCTTTATTTTATTTCTTCCCGTTTCTAAAGACTTAACAGTATATGTATGCAGATAACACCAATGGTTGATTAAATGGGGGGTTTACGACCACTATGCTATAGTCTCTATTGTTTTGTGCGTGTAGAATACATTGAGATCAGGTGCAAGTATTTATTGCATATGTAGTAATAATTATATTTCGGCGTTTTGCGATATTTTGTGCTTAATTCCCAATTAGTTCTAGCTCTCATTTCCGGAGGGTGGTTGAGATAAGCACAGAACAAAATACAAGCAGGGACTGTTTACAATGACGTTGCTATCTATTCCTCGCCAGTTGTCAATTTTATTATTATGCTCTTCCCTCACAGTTCCCTACATAAATACCTGAAACTCTCTCACGAATTTTCCCATATTTTCTTTATTTTTTTCCTACTCATTTCTCCCTATTTTTCATATCATCTCAACTCTTAACAACAACACCTCCAATATGTTTAGTCTCAGATCAGTCAATCTATACTATATTGTTTTCGCGCAATGTCTAGGTGTGCTTCAATTTGGTTATCATTTGGTATGTGTGTATTATTCGGATTTAATTCTTGTTTATGCATATTGTTAACCCCTATCTCCGTTACTATCACAGGCTGAACTAAATACACCACAACAATATATTACCTGTAAACTCACCAAGTCGGTCTCTGACCAAGATTGTATTCCAATGTCCATCAGTGACTATGGTATGTCCTGATTTAAGGCTGAGTTTTTATCCTTGGTTTCTAACATTTTTAGGAATAATTACATCAATGTTTTCGCTAGGTGGCCTTGTAGCTGCTGCTTATTCCGGTCACATTGCAAGTAAAATGGGTAGGAAGAAAGCTGCATTATTAACATGTATTCCATACATTTTTGGGCCTCTAATAATGGGATCTGCATCAACTTCTCTTCATTTGAAAGTAGGAAGGTTTTTATCTGGCTTGGGTGCAGGCTCTTCTGTTGTAGTGGTTCCTATGTATATTAACGAAATTAGTCCTCATGAACTTCGTGGACGTTTCGGTTTCATGTCTCAATTAGCAATCAATATTGGAATCTTGCTGGCTCAATTTCTTGGTTTTCTCTGGAGCGATTACAATCATTGGAGATATATTCTTTATGCTGGTGGTGTCATTGGAATTTTAAATATGATTCTGTTATTAGCTACCCCTGAATCCCCCAAATGGCTTGTATCAAAGGGAATGACCTCGCATGGTCGCAAAATTCTTGAAAAACTTCGTGGAACTACTGATGTAGTTAATGAATTCGACCTCATGCTTAACCCCCATAAAGACACCGAAGATGAACCACTTTTAGATGAATTGCCACACTCTCAAATCTCTATTTGGACATTTTTAACATCTCCGAAGTACCGACATCAATTCAGAGCTGTAATGGGGGTCATGTCCTATCAACAAATTTCTGGTGTCAATTCTATTGTATTTTATGGAGTCCAAGTACTATCTAATCTTTTACCCGCCATAGCTCCGGCTCTCAATTGCATTATCTCTACAATTAACTGTTTTATCATTATAATTTCAGCTGGGTTTGTTGACCACCATGGACGTAAAGGATTATTGCTCATGTCTATTGCAGGTATGGCATTTTGTTCTTTATTCTTAGGTTTTGGTATAACTTATGCTTGGCCTATTATTTCAGCTGTTTCAGCTACATTTTTCGTTCTCTCGTTTTCATTTGGACTAGGTCCAGTTCCATTTATGTTGGTTTCTGAATTAGTGCCCCATAATGCTGTCAGTGCAGCACAAAGTGTGGGATCTGCAGTTAACTGGCTTTCTCAATTCCTTATTGGATTTTTGTTTCCCATTGTTGAACATAGTCTTGGTGGAGAAACATACTATCTATTTGCAATTATTGGTCTCTCAGGTCTTTTATTCATATTTTTCTGGGTTCCTGAAACTAGAGGCAAAAGGACTATGGTTGAAGTTTGGGGTCAACAAGAATCTCTATTGTAATGATGTCTTTTTATCAATTATCCATTATCTGATGAATTTTATGACTTTTCAATGTATTATTTTCTATGTTTAATTTGTTCTGATTTCTTTCATTATATTTATTTTATTTCTACCGTAGGAAAAAAAAAATGTTTGTAGTAGGTCATTATATCTTGCAATGATATTTCCGAATTTCAGAATAAAAACTAAAATACACATGAAAGTGTTATTTTTATTTTTTTATTTCTAATAATTCGTATGTCAATTATTCTCGATAGTATCATATATATGCTACTGAGTACAACCTTGAATGGGAATAAATTATTAACATCGTACCATTATTAAATGATTGAGAAAGATTCAATTTCTACTTTACAATTGGTTCCAAAGTAATAACACTGTGTCTTGACTTGTTTAAGAAAAGAAAGTTTTATTCTAAACTACGTAAAACTATGGCCGAATCCGATATGCATTAATAATAATAATAATAATAATAATAAAATCCATTTTGTTTATACTCCCCATATAGTTACTTTAGCAATATAAATGAAGACTGTGTTGTGTTCATCCGTCACGGACAATCTCAGGATGCCCAGTTGTGGAGAGTTACTCTCCTAGGGGAAAAACCATTACAAACCGACTTAGGACCGGCATGAACCTGAGAATCCACTCAATTGTGCGCGAGCGACTTCCCACCAGACCATGGAGGGCCTGTTTTATTTTTTTTTTCTTTCAGAATACAAAAAAAAAGTGTACATAGTAGTACGGTCCTACCAATGTAGATACCTACCTAGGTACCTAGGTAGGTACATGGTTAACACTATGGTGAATTTTTTTCGGGATACAGCATTTATATGTATGTATAATATACATCTAAGGTTTTGATATCAGTAAAATTTCCTTCAGCGGAAGGAGGATTATTGTCTGGTCCGTCGGATGGGCTAAAACCGGGATCAGAAAATAAGTGAGAAAACAACCAATTTCGGTAATATCACAAATTGCCCCTAATTTAATACGTTAACAACTTGAAATTTACACCGATACTAGCGCCATTCTCGATCTACGCGCTGGCCCTTCAAAATATCGGAGTCGCCCTGTGGCACGGCTAGTCCTCTGGGGGCGCTCCCGGGTGCTCTAATAAAATGAACTGTTTCCTTCTCTTTTCCACATTTGGCATAACGAACTTTTGTTATTTTCATGCTAATTCTATGAATATAACTTAACAAAACTGTTGAATATTGTGCTTTTGGTACCTTTCGTTCAAGTTTTCTACTGCTTAAAACTTAGGGTTAGGCCACGGTTAAAGGCAATTCTCAAAGTTTGGTCCAGGGTTGAGCCACGGTACGAACGGGGACCAAAATTTTACGTTTTATATATATATATACATATTTTTATCTGAGAGTTGTATTCTTGTTACACATATATGCTTTAGATATGACAGGTTGAGATATTATGAAAACATGGTGGGGGAATGGGGGAATCCAACCAGATGTACCGTGGGAGGTTTAATATAGTTATGATATTAGCGCAGGGCGCTGTAATAGAATGTCCGAATTTTGGATGGAAAGTGCCGAAATAAATGGGCTCTAAGACAGGTTTGAAATTGAGACTGGGACTTGGCAAACTCAGACAGCTGGCAATTGAAACCTGTGGCATATATACATACATATATATTGCTATGATACTTATGTACATATGTAAGTTTAAATAATTTTATGAATAAATTTTTGTGCTTTAAAAAGTTTGAAAAATATATGTTTTCACATAAAAGTAAAATTTTTGGATTAGTACATGTTAAACTCAGTTGGAGAATTTACACCGTTTCCCATTTCTTGAAGTAATCATCCTCTGATATTTGTCTGGCAATATTTGTAGCAGGATGAATGGTTTTTGAAGGATCTTGAGCTTTCCCAAATCTAGAAAACGGTCGAGATATTGGGGATATGTCATCAGAATACAATAGGAGGGAAAGGATTCGAAGGTTGATGTTGTTGATTTGGACTGAAAGAGAGTCATTATGTATTTGTGAGAAGTAGCATTTGGAATCGACGTTGTCTATCTTGAAATTCCTAAATGTAGAGTATCTTCATTCACCGGAATTCCCAGTATTTCGAAAACACTGGCATTAGGCATGGGAGAACTAATCTGCTGGAGGGAGGCAAGATTTATGGAGGAGGATTAATCCCTAAATATAGATATGCATACTTAGGGTATGTATGTGTACACATGTGCATATACAGCATTGATTAAATATAGTACCAGCCGATTTTGAATCTTTCACGTACTACATACCTACCCAATGATATACTTATTATGGGCAAGTCTACTACTCGGTAGTAAGATTTTCCATAATGCATAGTATCAAAGGTCGACTGATATTTTTTATGTTTAAATTTATTATTTTATTTATTTTTATAATTTAAGAACTTCAATTGGGTATATGGTGAAAACTCGCAGCGATTGGGTATATAAACATTGAATGAAGAGGTGCCTACTTACATGTATGTATATTTATTTTTTTAATAACATTAATTCCTACATATAGGTAGGTAGGTACTATGCACATAATAAGAAAACTATCATAATCAAAAAACGAAGAAAAACGCGTGATTTACCTTTTCCAGGAAGTTCTAATATTTCTCTCGGAGATATCCATTTAGTATGCAATGAAACTGTTTCTGGCTGGAATTTGCATTAAAAATTCACCCCCGAATAGATTAAGCACTTTCAATCACAACATTCATAAAATTTAAAATAATAATAAAATGAATACCTTAGGACATTGTTGACTGATATTGCGGAGAATATAAATGTATTTTCCCATTTTTCATCAAACCTAGTAAACCAACTTTTTTTTATCCCACGAAATAGTTGCGATTGTTCAATAAATTTGTCTTACCATAAGTAATCTTTACAACAGGAAGATATTCTTCAAGAATCAATTTTCAATTTGGCGTGTGAAGTTCTTTCATGACTATGTACAAATTGGTATTTACATACATGCAATAAGTGGTTTATGAAATTACTTTATACTGCTTTTTTTCCGTACATATGTACAAAACATAGATGCTATAGATTTTATAATTGCAATGACAATTAACTAGAGTCTTTTGACAAGAACTACTGGAAATTCGTTGGCAAATTTTCAAAAGTCTTAGGGTTTGTATTATTGAAGCCGTCAAATTGTTCGAAAGGAAAAAATACCTTCCCTGTTGTTCTAGAAAGGCACTCATGTTTTATCCTATTGCTGTAAATTAGTAGTGGAGAGGGGTGAAGGCAATAGTAAAACTTTGGGAGGAAAAGAATGGGCTTTGAATTGAATTACAGCTCAGGAAGTTTGGGAAATTCTAGAATGGTCAAGATTTATTTTATAGGCCAAAATCCATCCTCCCCTTACACACTTTTACATACCTGCGACAAAGTGTCTAAAATAAATTCATTTCGAGGTGATAAACCCGTTGATAATGTTCTACTTATCAATGGCTTTATTCGGTCTGAAGAAATGTCTAAAAGATAAATTAAGAATACTAGGCTGGTAAGTACTACCTGAGGACAGATGCGAAAAATGATATTTCAACAATGAGAATTGCACACTAGATTTCAAAAAACAATTAGGTACCTACCTACTTACTTACCTACCTAGGTACATAAGTAGGTATTCATATAGGAGTCTAGACAAAATATCAAATCAACTTAATGCGAGTTGTAGACAGGACCAATTAACCTATACACCAAATGTTAAGTCCTCATAAAAGAGAAATAATGAAATAAAGATCAAAACGATGAATTCAAATAAATTTCCTATGTAAATAAATAATATAAAAAATGTGGCATGTAAAAGAAAGCAAAAAAAGGACACATCATGGTGAGGATCCTTGCTCCAAAAATCTACCACAGAGTAGAGATGGGAAAAAGGTAAAAATGGAAAACATATTACAGAACCAACCTCCAAGACCTAAATAAGATAAGACTTAACTCAAAGAGAATAAGACTTGAACTTAACACTTAGAGCTTAGAAAATATGGATCAGTAATACCTACATGGTGTTATGTCTTCAAGGAACAGAAATAAGATTAAAGAGTGAAACGGTTGGTTCAAATAAGTTGACATTCATCTAATATGGTGCATGTGTAAATAAAAGGTAAAGAAAGAATAAGAGTTACAATTGAAGAGTTCTCCTATGGACAGGGTAAGGTCGAGCTTGGTTATTACAGAGTGTTCAAGGTTAATGACTTAGAATTTAGGTTATGAGACTTATAATGTACAGCACATGTAGGTACTGTCGGGACCTCGTTATATTTCGTATATCTCCCAAACCTCTTCAGATTTAGGCTATCACCCAACTTTTAAATTTATCCTAACAGAAATTTATTGCCTACCTAAATAGAAATATATTTAAAAATTATACAGATTCAAAACTTGAAAGAGGTGGTTACAAATATATATAACCTTCCAAATTAGTGAGGTATACTTGCACTTTTAACCATGATAACACCCTGACCAGGATTTAGAATTGAATTGAGACAAGCTTCAAACATGTTGTCTTCCATTCATGAATCATCAACTTTTCTGCCTTCTCCCTGTCAAGTTTATTTTCCTTATAATTTTCAATATTTTTGTGGTTCTTGCAACCGTTTTGTTTCAGGATGGCCCACAAGTTTGTAATGAGGTTTACATAGGGATAATAAAGTGTGTAGTCAGATGTGTTGATTTAGTTTTCATTAAGGTTTTCCTTGATCATTAAACCCGAAATTATAAAGGCAATATTGTGTATAAACAGTAGACCAGTCTGCCGAATTTCAAAGATTTTGACCGTTAGAATATTGAGATATGACGATCCAAAATAACCAACATTTTTTATATCGACAAATCTCCTCAGAATGTATAAGAAAGTTTGCCATTAACTCGGTTAACAGAATCCCAACCCAGTATAGTAAGCTCCATTTTAGTATGGCATATTTGTAGGTAGATTATTGATGTTTAAGACTTTTATCATCAAAACCAATTTTGTGTCATGGCGACAATCCATTGAAGTCTCATCATCCCATATGATGCAGTTAAAATATGATTAATTATCAGCCTTGAGATTTTTGGATATCAAAAGTCAGGTGGTAGCTTCTAGCGAAAGAATTGAAAAATGTTCAGCTTTTTTACTTGCTATGTTATTTGTCTTCAAGCATTTACGTGTTTTCATTTTAGCCATTCCAATAGGTAGATTTTCTGAAATATCTGAGGACCTAGATTTTTTCCTGTTTTTTTAACAAAACACTTGATTCTACGTTCATTACAATACATATAAACTGCTGGCTGCTCTGGACACCTTTGCGCCTTTTCATACCTAATCGACGCTACTAAATCAAAAAAAAAAGGCTCTTCATCTTTGAATAATCTGGATTTTCTTGAATAAGGCACAATCGTTGAACGGCTAATTTTAAGGATTTCCACGATTTAATTATCTGAAAAGTTTATAGCACAATAACCGTCTATATGTGCTTTCTGATAATTCTTCAGTCGTTTCCACCTAGTAAAAATGATAATATTATTTGGTAATTCACTCAATGAAGTTGGATTTTGTGGCATTTTAAATTGTTGAAAAAAAAGTGTGTTTGAAGGTGTTGGGAGAAGACGTTTGGAATGGTTTTGTTTTGTGACAAAAAATGAAGGGCGACTGCATAGGTATATAAACACTTAGCAATTTTTTATATTTCTAATGCAAAATTTTATTATATAAAATTCTTCTATAATGCATTATACAAAGCTAAAATAAAACTGGCTTACAATATATACTTAGGTAGGTAGGTACTTCTATAGAAACTGGAAAAATTAAGACATAAATTGTTTGACTTTTTCATACACCAAGAATGTCACACAGGTGCTAGGGACGACTCTTAATAAGTTTGGGCCCAGTCCTTTATATAGCGCAGATATACCACCTTCGTTTTTAATTGCTTGACTTAAAACATCTAGTGCTCTAGTATCTATTGGTATTCCTGGCATTTGGAGACGTGATCGAACCAACTGATACGGATATAGCGCAATTGTCGCAAAGATCTTGGATGTGGCCGAAATCCCGAGATACTCTAACGTGGGTAGATGATGTTCTTTATGGCCTCGTTGTCTGATACGCCGTAGTTTTAAATCTTCATATACAGTAAACTGAAGACTTCCTTGAACAACGCCAAATAATCCCGGAATAAACCCTCTCCATAAACTTCGCAAACCTTCTTCCTTCCAAATTTGCAAGATCCTGGGTACGCGATCACTAGAAGACGACCCGAGCATTCTTGTCTTCAAAACCCATATTGGATTTGTTAATAAAGAGGTAGTGGCTCCTGAGATTAATGCTGATGCGAGATACAAGTGGTGGACATGGGGCGAATCAGATTCGTGCAGAAGTGTGCGTTTGCAAGTATCATACAACCCAAAATAAAGGCCCCAAGATACCGTGTTTCCAACAAGATTGACCTCTAATCCTCTATATAATTCTTTATAGGAGTGGAGATTGGATATGATCCTAATCAATCTTCCCCGAGTAGTGGTAGATGGGCATGAATCTAACTGAAGTCTGACTTTCAATAGGTCAAGAGGATGCATTACTAAAGTAGTCACGGCCCCAGCAGACAGACCAGCTAAGAAATCAGGATTTAGCATCTGAGGTATTTACTTTCATTGATCTATAGGAAGGATCGGAGTTTTTTTTTTCTATTTGGAAATTAGGGAGGGTTCCGCTGAAAATTTCAACCCAACTTGAATTTGAAGAAAAAAATAAAGTGAAACAAAAAATTGATTCAAAATTGATCATTAAATGTATATACAAAATAATAACAAAAAATTACACATCATTATCTTTAAGTAGACGGCAAGGAAAACAGGAGTTTAATAAGACTATGTTTAAGCAGAAGGCAAGGGAGAAAGGAGCTTAATAAGATTGGGACGGGGCACACTTTGAGTCCATCCAAGGTAGACAATGAAAGGAATCCAACCATAATGCACGGTGACTCTACCGAAATCGATGAGTTTAGTGATTCTTTCCTATAAAAACTTAGTCAGTAATCAATAGTTACCACATAATAACTGGGTGTTTCTTTGTTTTTCCTAATAAAAAAAATTAACATACCTTAGTATCGTCAGACAAAGTGAAGAAGGCCATTTTGAATATTTGTCAGATTTAAAAGTTAGGTCAAGAGAATCAGTGGTTTGGGTGTTGATTTTATTTTTTTCAAAGAGAGAGTTCCCTCAGGTTTTGACTTTTTTCAAGGATGAAATAACCGCAGGACTGGTAATTACTTAGGAGGAAATTGCCCGGGGTTTCAAATATTTTTTTATACATATAGTTTTTATCTGAGCGCTGTATTCTTGTTATATGTATGTACTCTGGATATGACAAGTTGGGATATACTATAGACCAGATGTACCGCGGTAGGTATGACATAGGAAGGTTGTTAGCGCAGGTCACTGTAATAGAATCTATAGATTTTAAATGGAACATGCCGAAATGAATGTGCTTTACGCTAGTTTCAAACTTGGGACTGGGATTTGGCACACCCGGAGAGGCTGGCAATTGAGCATTGAAACCTGTGTGAGATATACCACTGCACCATACAGTAGGGTACATCATACATACATACATACATACATACATACATACATAACATACATACACACATACCTGGTTAGATTTTTGATGAATCGAGTTATGCGGAAGGAAAATATATATATTTTACTTTTAATTCTAAACAGTTAATGAGAATAATATTAGTTGTAGGTCAAGATTGATGGATAATAGTATGTTTTGGATCGTCAAGATATAGACCAGATTCCAACAGGTAACAAGGGAGAAACGATTCTCTATTACATAACAATGTTCGCAATGAGAATTTCAATTTGAGAAAATAGGAAAATAATAATAATCATTCTGTTTATAGTCCCATATATAAGTCAGAAACCATAAGGGCCAGGAGACGTAGTAGAAACTCAGAAGTGGTGTTACCGAGACGGTAGGACTTAAATTAAAAGTATTTTCAGCGTAGTAATGGGGAAAATCTTGTCCAATCAAATGTTTGAAATCTTTATCATATCAGATCAAATCGTAACTAAAAGAATTATAATAAATCTATTAAATTCCTTTTTTAGGAAATATTTGAATTCCAACCAATAAAATGATATATTGAAATGAACTTGGCAGATCTTTTATATTTTATATATATATATATATTTTTTCATCAGGTTGCAATTGAATTAATTTCAGAGGTTTTTTTCTCTTTCTTTCTTCCTTTTTTTTTTCTTTTTTATGAATATAATTCATTGGTATCTTGAAAAACTTCACGGATATTAATACTATAGCCAGCACTAGATTCAGAAACGCCAAACTTAATCGCACTGTTGGGAGGGATTGATTAGTATCATAGGTAAGTAACTTCGTACATTTATTATACACAGCATACTTTTATCCAAAATATGTGCCTTGTAATAGGATTCGACACACCTTGATCTGGCTTTTCACATTTATCATTCTGTTGTGACTACTTCTTCAAAATAATGCGTGCAATGCTGATAACCGAATGCAAACTTAAATATATCTGATTAGTCATTGTTAAACAGAAGACTATGTAATCAGTTCTAGTCCTAGTCCTATCTTGGAAAGTTTCTTGTGTCCATTTCGCCATGGTGTCTTCGCTTCTTATTTCTTTGTACCTTATTTTTTCCACTTTTACCATAACGTCCAGCATTTGTTCATTTCTGCTAATCCATCTCCTAATTAGTTAGTGTTATTCTTAACAAGCAAACTTCAAGATCTACTGACGTTTTAATTTTGTGTTTCCTAGGTTTGGGAACTTTAGATATTTTCTCCGTGAAAACATTGCCTCTGAAGTTGGAATAAAATTGAAGAAAGAAACAACATCTAAAAACTACTATACAATGATGCCCCTTGGTAATTTGTATCCAAAGGGGTTTAGACACTCCTTTTTGTTATCTCTGTCAGTGATAATTCTTTTATCGTCTGTGGTATCAGCGACATTTGAACCAAAAATTAAACAAACGTCTTTCGATGCAGCTCCTAAAGGTCTCCAATATTTCGAGGATAGTAAGGTATGTTCATTAATAGGTATTTTATCAAATTATTTATTTAACATATTGATTAGGTTATTCTTTACTTAGATTCCAGTAAAGAATCGAAACTTTTCCGTTCTACGAACGATGGGGAATCTTGGGATAAAGTTGATGTCGGAAACTCTAAGGAAATTTTTATTGGAATAGTGTCACATCCATTCAACTTTGATCGTGCCTACCTTTTAACAAGTGGTGCCACACATTATGCTACTAAAGATAAAGGCAAATCATGGTACCCCATTGAATTTCCATTCTCTCCTATACCAACTGGTTCCCCCTTTGTTTTTCATGCTACTAATCCTGACTATGTCCTCTATGCTGGTCTCGATTGTTCAGACACTGACTATTTGCAAATGAAGTGTTCACCAACTTATTTCTACACTAATGATAATTTTGAGACAAAACTTAGCAAACTTACACATGCTCACCAGTGTATTTTTACTCATTCAACAAAGGGATTTACTCAAGGTGATGAACGCGCAGTTATGTGTATTGTAAATTCATTGACAAACACTGATGATAACTCTATTGATAACCGACGTCTTGCTTTGTCTGCAGATTGGTTCAAATCAAAAGACTTCTTGTCGTTAGACGGAAACCATATTTCTGGTATAACAGGAATAGGTGTCACTAGTAAGTTCATCGTCGCATCCACAAAGATTTCTGATAGTGAGAATATTGCCCTCCTTGTTTCTACTGATAGCAAAATATGGGATCAAGCTATTTTTCCCGAAGAAAGATCAGATTTTAAGGAATATGAAGTCACTATATTGGAGTCCAGCACTCATTCTCTTCATATAGATGTACTGAAGGAAGGATCGCAGATTTCTGGTGATCTCTATGTTTCTAACTCCAACGGCACATACTTTACAAAAACTCTCTCCTATACAAATCGAAACTCCCGTGGATTTGTTGATATAGAAAAAGTTCAAAATATTGATGGCCTTATAATAGCTAATACTGTTACTAATTGGAAAGATGTTAGGAACGGAGCTGAGAAGGAAATTCGGAGTATGATTTCATACGATGATGGTCGCACTTGGAAATATCTTATTGTAGGTAATTCGAACTGTAACGGGGATGAATCCTGTGGGTTAAATCTTCATTCTGTGCTGGATAAGACCAACGTTGGTCGAATTTTTTCTAGTCCTGCTTTAGGTATTCTAGCTGCTGTCGGAAATCCGGGTACTGCCCTTAAAGATTATGAAGATTGTGATCTGTTTGTTTCCCATGATTCTGGTTTAACTTGGTCTAGATCTCGACAAGATGCACACAAGTATGAATTTGGTGATTCTGGAAATCTATTTGTTTCTGTGTACGATGAAGGAGCGTCAAGTGATATGTACTATTCGTTAGATAGGGGTGATTCATGGTCAAAAATTAGTTTAGGAATGAAATTTAGGCCGAAGTATCTTTTCACTACTCCTGATTCTACTACAATGAAATTTGTGTTAGTTGCCAAATCCAATGATAACAAGGACCAAACTGTCGTTATTTCTGTTGATTTTTCCGGTATATATGAAAGACAGTGTAAATTCGAAGAAGATAATTCTGCTGACTTTGAAAAATGGTACGCTAGTTGGGCTGATAAATCAAATCCTTCATGTGAATTAGGGAGAAAACAATATTTTTACAGGAAAAAACCTGCTGCTGATTGCTATGTTGGAAACGTTTTTAACGAACAACTTCCCAAATATGAACCTTGTCAATGCTCCGAAGCTGACTACGAGTGTGATTATAATTTTATTAAAAAAAATGGAAAATGTGTACCTACCAAAGCATTTAAAGAAGATACTGGAAAATGTGATTCTGGAGAAAAAACTTATATGGGTAAGAGCGGGTATGTTTTGATTCCTGGAAATAAATGTGTAACTGATAAAGGTGGCCTTTTCATGGAACCTTTGGTTAGAAAAAACTGTGACGGAACATTAGCGGAGAGTGGAAATGATATGGAAAATCCCAACGGAGATGGAACCCACTCTGGTTCCAAATCTATCTCAAAGGTTTATACTGAATTTCAGGGTAAAATCATTGACTATTTTTATTTGAAAGCAGATGACCCAACTGAAGTTGATGAATCCATCATTCTCAGAACAGATACTCTCAGGGTATTCGTTACGCATAATCATGGTTCTAAATGGGAGGAAGTTCTCAAAGATAAAGAAATTATTTCTATTTATGCTAACCCCTACTTTCCCAATCATGTATATCTTATTACAACAAATGAAGAGGTTATTTACTCTACGGATCGTGCCAAAACTTGGAAGACTTTCCGAACTCCTTCAAAACGTAATACACGTCACGCTCCTTATTTAACATTTAACAAGAAGCATCCAGGATGGTTTATTTGGATAGGTGAAACTGGTTGTGATACTTCTTTCTCATCTACTTGTCGCACAACAGCCTTTTACACAACAACTTACGGTGATCGCTGGAATGAGTTGCAGGAAAATGTACAAAAATGTACATATGTTAATGACCTTCATACAAAATCAGAAAAACTTATCTATTGTGAAAAGTTGTATAATGATGAAATGGGTGTCACAAAATCAAAACTTATTTATACGGTCGATTACTTTCAAAATGTTGAAACAGCGTTCCATGATGTACTTGGATTTGCTTTGGAAAATGAATTTGCTATAGTTGCAACTGTTAACTCTGATGATTCATTAACAGCGCACGCTTCGGTTGACGGTAAAAATTTTGCTGATGTTAAGTTCCCTGCTAATTTTAAAATTGTTAAACAACAAGCTTATACCATTCTGGAATCTAACACACACGCTGTTTTTATGCATGTAACAACGAACGGTCAACCAGAAACCGCATATGGGTCTATCCTAAAATCTAACTCCAACGGTACTAATTATGTTGATTCTGTAGATTACGTCAATCGTAATTCAGAGGGTTATGTTGATTTTGAAAAAATGATTGGATTAGAGGGCGTTGCCATTATCAATATCGTTACAAATCCAAATAAAGCAAAGCTTGGTTCGACGAAACTTTTGAAATCAAAAATAACACACAATGATGGTGGCGAGTGGTCATATATTAAGCCCCCAAAATTAGATTCAGAAGGAAAAAAATTTAATTGTAAGGGAAATTCTTTGAATAAGTGCTCCTTAAATTTACATGGATATACCGAGCGCGCTGATTACAGGGATACATTTTCGTCACAATCTGCTGTCGGAATGATGGTAGCTGTTGGAAATGTTGGAGACCATCTTACACCTCTTTTTGATGGTGATACCTTCTTTACCAAAGATGGAGGTGTTACTTGGAAAGAAATTAAAAAAGGATACTATATGTGGGAGTATGGTGATCAAGGTTCAATAATTGTGGTTGTAAACGGCCATGATAGCACAAACATGATATCTTATTCTCTTGATGAAGGTGATACCTGGCATGATTATCAATTCAGCGAAGAGCTTGTTAAAGTTGAAGATATTGCTACCGTTCCCTCTGATACTAGTAGAAAGTTTCTTCTTATTGGTCGTCCTCGCTTGAGTAGAGGTGAAAGATCATTCACTATTCAGCTTGACTTTACTGACATGTTTTCTCGTAAATGTGTTCTCGATGAAAAAAATCCGGAAAATGATGATTTTGAACTCTGGACTCCTTCTCATCCTTATCAAAATGATAATTGTTTGTTTGGACACGAAGAACAATATTATAGAAAAATTAAGGGAGGTGATTGCTATATTGGAACCTCTTTGATGCAACCTCATGCTATCGTAAGGAATTGTACTTGTACTCGACAAGATTTTGAATGTGATCTGAATTACATTCGCGGTATTGATGGTGCTTGTCATCTCATTGACGGGTATACCCCACCTGATCACAGTTTAATTTGCAAAGAGATGCCTGGAACTGTGGAGTATTGGGTTCCTACAGGGTACCGCAAAATTCCATTAAGTACGTGTGAAGGGGGTCAAGAACTTGATAAGATTGAAAGTCGCCCATGTCCGGGACGTGAAGCAGAATATGAGCAAAAGCATAAAGGTCTACATGGTTTCTGGTTATTTTTCGTTATCACACTTCCTATTGGTATGTCTTTCGTTGTTGGATATATTCTATATGATCATTATTCAAAGAGATATGGACAAATTAGACTTGGGGAAGAAAACGAGTCGCAACCGGTTTATATTCAATACATTATCATTGGGGTCGCTGGTTTTGTTGCACTGGTAACAGTTATTCCTAGTTTTTTTACTAGCGTATTCCGTAGGATACAAGATAAATTAAAGGCTAGACGTGGATTCACCACTCGCAGCTCGTTTTCAAGATCTCATGCCTATAGTGTTGTTGCAGCAGAAGATGAGAACGAACTGTTGGCTGATGAATTGGATGCTTCTGATGGCGATGAAGGATCAGATTCTATTCGTGTTTGATATATGTATTTTCAGGTACATACATTCTTTGGTAGATAGATACCTTGGGAAATATGTAGGTGATGAGTACTATATAATTGGGGGGTGTAGGTAGGTACCTATGTAAATACATGTGTTTACCATTTTATTATTTTTTTCTTTATATATTTTAAAAGTCAACTGTAATTAGTTTAGGACAATTTAAATTTTTGCAAACACTCAGGCATACTACCTTATACCAGGCACAGGAGATTTATTAATTTCTATATATATATTATCTGAGAGTTGTATTCCTGTTAAATGTATATACTCTAGATATAGCAGGTTGGGATATATTTTGGAAACTAGGCGGGGTCATGGGGAAAACCAAGAAAAAACAAATATACCGTGGTAGGCATGATATAGTAAAAAACCAGATATACCGTGGTAGGCATGATATAGTAAAGATGTTAGCGCAGGGTGCTGTAATATAATAGAAAACAGCAAAATAAATGTGCTCTATCCCAAGTTTGAATCAGGGACTGGGATTTGGCACACTCACAAAGGCCAACTATTGGAAGTTGAAACCTGTGCGTAATACCATTGCACCATACGGCAGAATGAATATATCCGAAAATACTGTCCTAGCTTATTTCCAATTATGTGTTAGGTGTTAAGTAATAAGTTTAAATATAAACAATAAAATATAGAAAACTATTCTCTTTCTTCATATTTCTTTTATAGCCTGTATCAGGCAAAATTCAACACAGTCTTCTTTTATATAATGTTTTATTTTGTGAATATTTTATTTTTACGTTAGTATTCATTTTATATTTACTTCTAAGACTCTATATAGGACTATAAACAGATTGATTATTATTATTATTATTATTATTATTATTATTATTATTATTATTATTATTATTATTATTATTATTATTATTATTATTATTATTATTATTATTATTAT
>JAJMJJ010000301.1:0-22816 GCA_030568955.1 Geotrichum siamense (nom. inval.) | reverse complement strand
CCCCCCCCCCCCCCCCCCCGAAAACCAAAAGAAAAAACAGGATGAAAAATTTATCAATTATTTAATTATTTAATCGCAATTAATGAAATTTGGTATGAGTTAGTGTGTAAAACTCTGTTCTTACCACTACCAACCATATATTGGTTAGACACTAAAGTAGGGTGCACCTAGGAACCTTGGAAGGTAGGAAGGTAGACATACATAATGATTCACATTAACGTAAGTAAGTTATCAAGATCCTTGTCAAAACAGATAATACTATATGGAGGAGATAAAAGATACTATGACCAATAAAATGGAAGGTAGAAAAACTCATGAGCACAGTGTATTACAGACCAAGTTTAGATGCAGCAATCAAAAGAATAGCTCCAATACGATCAACAGTAGTTTTAACTGAATCCCAGTCTCCCCTCTCAATGGCATCTCTAGCAGCAGGAAACGTACCCCACATAAATTTTTCAGAACTTGGCCACAATTGAGGGCCGAAAACAACGTGCTTAAACCATTTTCTACTTGGAATACCTTGATAATCAAGTAAATGTTTATCAATATTAACTAATCTAGCGTTCCATGCCCATCTAAAATGCATAAAAGCTGGTGCTTCGCCGGCAGATGCGACTAATGATAACCATCCATCACGCCATAGACTAAACTGAGTATAAACATCTCGCATCTTTGTCGTTGCCTCACGTAAAAGTTTAATATCTAGAACATTGTCTGTTTTTGTACTCATATATGATACTAAATCGTCTGTATACTCATCCAAAGCATCAGCATATGCTCCCAAATCAAATGGAATGACCGGATCATCACATAGACGCAAAACCAATCGTGAGACAAGTTTTGCTAAAATAGGAATACGATCACTATGCCTGGTAAGAAAATTTTCACTGGTATCAGTACAACCTCCCACAACAATTTCATTTTGCTTTTGTTTGAATCGGACGTCCAGTGAGACGGTTCCAACATATGAAATAAAAGGACTATGATCTCCAGCATTAGTATATGGTTTGATTTTTCCATCATTCCAGTTCAATGTAGCATTATTTGAGATCTCAGAAACAACCTCCTTGACTAAAGGCCCCAACATAGGATGTCCCTTTATTTCAAGTTCGTTTCCCTTAATAGCCTCATCCAAATTAATATATACCACACCAGTTTGACGTAAAGTGTTCGCATTATATTCTACCCATTCTGTAGTACCTGCAAAATTTTCATCGTGTCCGTCCCAACTTGCAAAGTATAAAGATCGAAGTGGTGCCCATTTTAATTGAGAGGCCATAGCGGTAAAGGCACGAGCAACCTCCAGAAGAACCACAGTCCCAGAAGCACTGGCTGAAGCTCCATGACACCACGAGTCTCGTCTTGCCCCAAGAACCACTACAAGTTCATCCTGTTCCAATCCTTCCAATTTTGATTTTACGTTCCATATCGGGTGTCTAGGCTTCACAACTGGATAATTGACCAATCTTGCCTTGGGGGAACTCTGATCACCAGACCAAAATTCGTCCTTTTGTAAACCTTTTCCTTCAAGTGTCTTCAAAAAAGGCTTAATTTCATTCCATGAGGCAGGGATGGCTGGTATATGAGGAAGGCTCTGGACATCCTGCATGTCGATAGCTCTATCAGATGCTAACGTGGAATAACCAGGAGAGAGAACATCTCCTGGAACTATCTCAGGAATACCAACTGAACTTCTTTTCGGTTCTATACTTCCTTCTGAAAAGGTCACAACTCCAACAGCTCCATTCATCTCAGCAAGATGAATCTTAAGGCCAGTTGATAAAGGTCCACCCATTTTAACCACAAAAATAGAGTTTTTCAGATCCACACCAGCTTCTTGAAGTCTCTCGTAATCACTTTTTTCACCCATTCCAACATATATGAGAGGGCCAGTAACATTACCACTTGAAGAGAGACTATGAAAAGCTTGAGGCTCACCGTCACCATATTTTCCTTTTAACTTAACATCTGTGCCAAAAAGTTCTAAACTTAACGACCCTTCCGTAGTGTTCGGGTAAGTTACGTACGCCTCATGGGTAGATAGAGCCACCTGTTTAATACCAAAATTGATCATCTCATCCTCCACATACTTTGCAAAAGCGAGATCACCAGCTGTACCAGCTAAATGTGGCATTGACGATAAGTATTTAATCTTATGTGCAACATTCCCTTGATCATCATCGAGAGCCTTAGTTAAGAAGTCCTGTAGAGTACCACTATCATAACTATACCCAATACCACCATTTGTTAACTCACTTCCTGGAATAATTCCAGTTTCAAAAGCTATATATATGAGAAAAAATACAACAAAAAGATAGAGGAGGCGTTTGATAATAAGAGGATTGCCGTAACGTGCGATAAAGGTATCGAAAGAAATTCGTATACGTGTGAAAAATGCAGCTATAGGATCTAAAATCATTCTCTGTACAGGAGTGATAAACTTTTCGTGTATCCTGCGTGGCGAAAAAGACAAGCGTAACGGCGAAGGGACGACTTCGGGTTCCTCATAGTCAAATTGGTCTATGCTTGTTCGACTAGATAATAATCTGTCTTGATCATTTATAAGATCATTTGATTGATCATAAGATGGAGGTAGGCCTTGAGGCTCAGACATTATTGTGTAGGTCTAAGAGAAGAGCTCAATAAAGACACACACAATGATGGGTAGCCGTTGACGGTTAAAAGTAGTAAGGTGATCGAATCCACTTAAAACTGAATAAAAAGACAAAAAAAAAAATAATAATAATAATAATAATAATACGTTTTGGTTCTAGGGTTGGGGCATCTATGTATTTAGTATGTACAGATTTCTATTCTTAGACGGACTTGAAAAATTCCTGCAAAATAGTTAGATCAAAAAATAAAAGAAAAATTAAATAATAAAAAGACACTTACCATAAAAAAACCCTTGAATGATTTTGAATTTTTTTCACCAAGTCGCTTAAGATATTCATTAGCATAGTCACTAGGGACACCCAGATTCCCAAGGAAATTTCCAAGATACTTCAAGTATTCATCTCCGGAAACTTCATAAATAGTATATTGAAGTACTGACAAATCACTGAGAGCAGCGCCTTTACGAGAAGATTTAGCAGCCTCTAAACAGACTCTTGTAACATGCTCTAGCACATATTGCTCAAATCCAGGAACCTTTTTTCCAGGACAAAAATCGTCAGGTTTAACTTGGCCCAATCCCCAGACTTGTATCATTTTGTTCAGAGTGATGACAGCTAATTTCATCGTTTGGTCATCCGGATCAGATGTATATAATAACGCCGATTGCAGGACATTTTCGTAAATACCTATGTTTTTGTCAGAAAAAAATACAGCGCCCATACTGTTATTGAGAACATTGAAAATAAATTGTAAGTAAGCTCTTCTAAGATTTCTATTAACTATGACAACATCCGTAGAACCATTTTCAGCAGGGATATCGTTCAAAAAGGCAAAAATTTTTTTCAATAGAGGAGTTAAGAGAAGATCAAACATATTAAACATTCCCTCCTCTTTTCGAAATGTATGCAGTAAATGACCTAAGAAACTAAGGAAATCTGTGACTTCCTCCGCCTTGCATTGGTCTAAGAAACAAGTGATTAATCTAGTGACTTCAGGAAGTACATTCATTCCTAATATAGGAATCAACCTAGCAATTGTGAATCTGGCAGCATCACGAATGATTTCTGAATTTCCAAATCTTTCTAAAGTCGTAATAACTACTTGAGTTGCAGTTTTGAACTCCTGTAGTATTTGCGGGTTTAATTGCGAAGGGTGATCAGATTGGAATCCACGAGCAAATGTGCCAATTGCCATCAGATCATGATGTACTTGTAACGAGTTTGATGTGTTTTGTAATAATGCATTTTCAACATCTAAAAAGATGGGTTGAAGAAGACTCTTAATAAGAGACAATTTATTTTCACTTGTGCTAAACATAAGACCGCACAGCTCAAATAGATATAATTGAGCATCAAATTTCGGGTCTTCATTAGATTCATCAGAACTTGGAGAAGCTTTGATAACAAGTAAAGTTCCAATAGATGAAAAAATATTTTCAGATATGTCACCAACCAATGGCTTCACTGATTTCAAAAATCTATAAAAAAGATACCAAGCTCTCAATCTAACGTTTTTGTTAGGATTATGCACACCTAATGGAGAAACAAAAGATTCTAAAGCCCGCGTGAGTTTATCAGTATTATGAGAATTAAACAATGAACAATGTCGATTTACTAGTTCCATGTATAAAAGTTGGACTGACGGATGATTCATAGATACAACATTACTATCAATCATTTTAAAAAAAAGATCTGACAAAGTTCTGGTTGGTCGAGTTTCAATACCTTTTACCGAAGTCATCGATCCGTTTTTCAAGCTATCACTATAAGCTGCAAGCTCATAAAGTCCAAGTTCAACATCCGTCCATGAAGAAATAGATGAAGGGTCAACTGAAGCAAGAACAACAGAAGTTATTCCATCAATGTATAAATCAGAATCAATTCCAGCAATAAGATCTTGTAATAATTTTAATTTGTTTCTGAACTCATCAAACTCTTCATCCCCATCTTCATCCCACTTGTCTTCATCATATTTCATCTTAACAATGAGTTTAAGGAGAATGTTGTATATCATAGATCGTCTCCTAGGAGAAATAAAATTAGAATCTGAAGGAAAGTTAAGAACTTGGTTGGATATGTTTTTTTCCATTTTAGAAGTATCAACTTTACTCTTAGCGGATTTACATTCTTTTCGCACAAAGGAAAGATATTCTGAAAGACCATTAAAAACCTGGAATGAAATCTCATTGTCTTTATTCCCAAGGTACTCAACTACGATTGGGAAGAAGTTAATTAACATATCTTCAGCTTGTTCAAGTTGTTGAGGAGTCATAGACGAGTTAGAAGCTGTCGCTGCAGTACCATCTAAGATGCGAACAAATTCTATCAAAACAACATTAGCAAGCTTTCCAACTCTTGAGTCTGGCGAAAGTTGAAGTAGAACATCATTCAATTTTAACATTTGAATGACTTCCATCTTGTCAACAGGCTTCATCTTCTTGCTCAAAATTTCAATCAACATATCACATGTTGTTAAAGGATGACTTTCAAGGCACTTATATGTCAAAGAAATAAATTCATTATTGATGACAAGTGTAATATCCACCCATGAAATCCATCCTCCGACAACATTCAAAACTCCCTCCACAATTTCCTCATTGGAACCTAGATATTGTTTTAAGATCTTAAACCATGAATCAATAATCTTTGTCATGTCATTAATTCTGATCTGATCCTTCAAATCATTATTCCGCTTTGTGATTGATGGTTCTCGTACAATGAGATTATCGCCGATTTCTTCATGAATAACTTTCAGGATTCGAAGGTACAAGTCGACTGTCAAAGAGTTACCTATCGGCGACGTGGGGTCAGCTAAGGTCGAAAGAAAATCATCAAAAAAAGAAGTCCAATTAGATTGAAAGGTCAAAATAAATACAAACGCTATGGTTTGTGCTAGCTTATTTTTGAGAAAGTTGGCTCCAATATTATCAGGGGAGCTCTTAACGTATTGAAACAAAGTGTTTTGTATATAACGCAGTTGTTCGGGGTTCAAATTTTGAAGAGCACTATCTATACATTGAAGAGAAAAAAATCTGGATTCAGGAGATCTAAAACTATTAGCAATAAGAACAAAATGGATTTAGTGGCTATAATTACCTTTTAGTTGAACCAGTATACAGTGAAAGACAAACTTGCCATCCATTACTGGAATTCTTGACACTATTGCAGTAATCTATAGCCTGTAGACGATATGTTAGCAAATAATAAAATTATCTACATTAGAAAAATTCATACCTGCTGTTGTAAAGTATTCGTTGTACCTGACACAGCGATATAGACAGCCTGCTCAAGCTGATCCTCCATTGTGTAATTAATGCTACCTGATCCAAAAGAAAATACAAACGGAAAGAGTAAGAAATGGAAATTTTTGCTTGGTTCAAGCAAAAGAGGTTAGGGTTTGGTGGGAAATTT
This sequence comes from Geotrichum siamense (nom. inval.), assembly GCA_030568955.1. Classification (NCBI taxonomy): domain Eukaryota; kingdom Fungi; phylum Ascomycota; class Dipodascomycetes; order Dipodascales; family Dipodascaceae; genus Geotrichum; species Geotrichum siamense (nom. inval.). The sequence continues at coordinate 16,787 of JAJMJJ010000301.1, read as the reverse complement.
GATTCTGTGAAATTAGAACTTTTTTTTTTTTTTTTTAGGGGACTAAAATAAAATAAAGTAAAATAAGAAATAGAGCCTGCAAAGGTTGTTTACATATGTTACCTGCTTCGGGTAAAAATACGTTTTAATTGATAAAAAAAATTGTCCTGTTTCTTATAAAGCCAAAAAGAAAAGATATATAACAACAGGGAGCTACAGAATTCATTTGATACAGGCTTCACTACTGTCATACTTTGTGTAAATGCATTTTGTTAAATATATCTTATATTTTTAGGTGGTCAACGGATGTGTTACTTTCAGCTTCATAATTGGAAATGATAAACTTCGAATGCGATCGATACCTGGCAGGTATTACAAGTTCTGACAGCCTAAGTTTTAAGTTTTTAATTTTGAACGCGCAGTAACAACCAAGCTCAACCTTTCCCAACCTATATGAAAACTATTCACTTGTAACTTTATTCTATCTTTATCTTTTATATACATACACACCATTTTAGACATATTGGAAATTATTTAAATTCTATTTGCATTCCTTGAAGACATAACGGTAGGTACATATGTAGGTAGGATACACTAAAATTAGTGAAGGACAGAATAATTGAAGTAGATAATTAAATTTTTATGTTATTTCACATAAAGAGGGTACCACTAGTAATTTACATATGTACATATGTTTGTGTGTATATATGGTCTCAAAAATTTATTAAATAGCTATTAAAATAACACTTGTGAACGTATACAGGTGTTCACCTTTGAAATTTATAACTTAGGAAGCATCGGGATTAATGTATCGTCATTTTTTAATATACTATCAAGCTCTATTTTTTTTATTTACACATCAAGAAAATGTAAAGAAAAAAGAGGATACAATACACTCCTTAATTTCATGCTTTAATTTTATTCAGTACCCCTAAATTCAAGCAGTAAAATAATACACATGAAACATATGTCTTGAAAAAAGGCTTGAATAAGGATGTATTAAATTACAATAATATAACTATTGAAAAAACTATTTTACACACCTTGTATAAGAGGTTGGCACCTTACATTTGTAACTCTTATATACAAAAAATATAGATTGTTTCATGCAGTCATCAAGAACTACGAAGAAGTAATAAAATGTCCTAACAATAAAAAGGTATATATTTCAATATGTTCATCTTTTCACTTGGGAGGGAGGTATCTAATACATATAAATATGTTGTAATTTTTTTAAATAAAATATATATTTCAAACTAAAATATTTCCTAAAGTCTTAATTATGTTCTGCAATATTATAGTTTTTGCTGTGTTTTTTGTTGTGTGTGCATTTCCAGTTTCATCAAATATATCTCCATTATCACCTCAAGCCACATTATACACTGGTGATGTCATTACAGGTGTTTCAGAAGGTTCGATAGAAGCTTTCAAAGGTATTCCATTTGCTGAGCCTCCAGTTGGAAATCTCAGGTTTAAACGTGCTGTCCCTTTTGAAGGTTCTTACGATGACTTTCAAGCTACTGAATATAGAAGTGCATGTATTCAAATTAATCCTAAAGGACTTGTTTCTAACGTTGAAAAGCTTCTTTCTCTTGTTCCGAGCAAAATAAAAGGGCCCATGTATGAAGTTGCTTACAATTCTGTTACCCAAGATGAAGATTGTCTTTTTCTTAATATATATAGGCCTGCTGGTGTTCAAGAAGGTGATAATCTTCCAGTGATGTTATGGGTGTATGGTGGCGCTTTCATTTTTGGTTCTACTGGTACATATCCTGGAACTCGATATGTTCAAGAAAGTATTGATCTTGACCTCCCTGTTGTTTACGTTTCCATCGCCTACAGACTTGGGCCATTTGGTTTTCTAGGAGGCCAGGAAATTGTCCAAGACAAAAACACTAATGCTGGGCTCACTGATTTTGAAGTTGCTTTAAAATGGGTTAGAAAGCATATTTCTTCTTTTGGTGGTAACCCTGATCAAGTTACTGTTATGGGTGAATCCGCAGGTGCCATGCTTATTAGCCATCATATGATCTCTAACGGAGGTGATAATACCTTTGAAGATAAACCTCTTTATCATGCAGCTATTCTTGAATCTGGTGGACTTCTTCCCTCAGGTCCAGCTAACTCTTTCAAACCTACTGAAACTTATGAATTAATTCTCGAGCATGCTAAATGTTCTGAAGCAGAAAATAAATTAGATTGTTTGAGATCTGCACCTCTAGAATTGATTGTTGAAGGAGTGAACTCCTATACTATCAAGGAATCTTTTGGTGTTCTTGACTTATTCCTGGGATATTCACCTCGTAATGACTTCGATCTTATTAATGGTGATCCTTTTACTCTTTGGGAAAATGAGCAGATCCCTGATATTCCAGTTATTATGACCAACCAAGAAGACGAAGGTACTTTCTTAGCAGGTGTTGAATTTGGTACAGTGACTGACAATCTTGTTAGGCAAACAATTGAAAATCTTTTTATTAATGCCACTAGTGAAACTATTGACAATTTCATGGGCTTATTTCCAAAAGATTGGAGGCTTGGTGCTCCTTATCGTACTGGTCCTTGGAATAATCTCCAACCCCAATGGATGCGAATCTCTGCAATAATTACAGATGTATTTTTCCACGCTAGTCGGCGATTAATGCTTGATCACATTGCTAAGAAATGGTACATGTTGGGCACTACCTTACACAAACTTCCATTTTACGGTTCTTTCCATGCAAACTGTCTTTTTTGGCAATTTTTTGCTGATATTGGACCATCTAGAGTTTATAGGCAGCACTTTGTGTCTTTTGCCAACTTTCTCGATCCCAATCCTGGTAATAATATGAGTGAATGGACTCAATGGACCTCAGAAGGAAGAGAAACCCGTGAAGTTTCCTGGAATGTCCCTAGTGACCTTGAAGGAGGTGATTGGTTTAGAGAAGAACGTATACGCTATGTGGGTACCGAACCAAGCATTCGTTGGTAAAATAAATATAAAGTATCTCTTAATCTACAAAACATTACTATAGTTTTGTTTAACTGTTTTCTTCTAGTCTTATCTACGGTACGTACATACATACATGTGTGTGTACATATGTCCTATGTATCTAAAATGGTGTATATTTAAATAAAAGATAATGAATGAAAGAAAGTTACAAGTGAAGAGTATTCCTATGGGAAGGGTAAGGTCGAGCTTGAATATTGCTGAGTTTTAGAGTAAGGACTTAAGACTTAGGTTATGGGCAGGTATGTACAAAGGAATGGAAATAGAATTAAAAGGTGAAACCGTTATTTCAAAGATGTTCCTTTTTTTTTTTGGTGTGTGTCTAAAATGGTGTACATATACAATTCATGCAGGTACCCCTCGTTGTAATTTTTTTTCACATACCATTCGAAAAATTTTCCTCCTTTCCTAACACCTCTAGACACACCCTTTTTATTACCAAGTTAAAATGCCACAAAATAGAACTCAATTGAGAGAAGTCTCTGAGAATACTATCAATTCGACTACACGGAAATTCTTGACAGATTATTAGAAAGCACAGATTGACAGTTATCAAGCTATGAACTTTTCATCATATCACAGAAATTCTTAAAATTAGTTGTTCAACGATTGCGTCTTATTCAACCAATTCGAATCATGCAAGAAAGAAGAGCCAAAAAGGTCCCCAGCAGCTAGCAATTTATATGGAATGTGATAAATATAGAATTACGTGTTTCTTAAAAATAAAACAGAAAAATAACTAGGTACTCAGAAATTTCTTCAAGTCTATGGAAACGTCTCCAACGGAAACGCGAAAATGTTTGAGGAAGAATAACATGGAAACTAAGAAAGCTGAACTTCTCTCAATGATTATTACAGAAGCAGCTACAACCTGACTCTTGCCATGTATAAAATTAAAGGACGAGAATTAGCCATATTTCGGCTGCATCGTCTAGGATGATGCGACTTCAATGGATTGTCGCGATGGAAAATGACGCGAAATTTATTTTGGTGATGAAAAAACTTAAATATCATCTAATCTACCTACAAAAGCGCCAATCTAAAATGGGGCTTACTATAATGAATAGGGATACTTTCAGTCAAGTTGATGGCAAACTTCCCTAAATGTACTGGAGAGTTGTTAATTTGAAGAAGTTTGGAAATCATGGATGGTCCTATCTCGAAGTTCTAAAAGCCAAAATCTTTGATATTTGGTACTATGGTCTACTGTTTATACAAGATGTCTTTGTAATTGCAAATTGGTTGGCAGAGGAATACCATAATGAGAACTAAATCAACACTCCCGACTATACACTTTATTATTTCCATTTAAACCCCATTATATACTTGTGGGCCATCCTGAAACAGAACGTTGATAAGAAGCACGAGGATATAGACCTTTTCAGGAAGAATGTAGAAAAGTTCATGCTTCATGAATGGGTGACTTTTCCTGACGGCAGACAGCTTGTTTGAAGCGTGTCTGAATTCAATTCCAATATCGTTCATGATGTTATCATGGTTAGAAGCGCAAGAATAACTTACCAACATGGGAGAATATATATATTTATGTAATCTACGGAATTCATACTTTTAATTAATATTCTTATCTAATTCTTGGTACCAAATTAAATTTCTGTTAGGATAAATTTAAAAGTTGGGATGGTAGCCATAATCTGCAGTGGCTCGAGAGGTGTACGCTAAATCCAGACTGTACATACCTACATATTTACCTAGATATGTATATATTAATTCAAGAAATGGGAACCACGATATAAGTTCTCAAAATGAGATCAAAATGAGCTAATCCAAAGATTTTACTTTTATATAAAAACATCTAATTTTTAAAATTTGTATGTAAATAAAAGTAAATAAAGAAAAGATGAGTGCCACAAGATAATCAAAGGTAGGGTAATATCGAGCTTGGTTATTACTGACTATCCAGGATTAAGAACTTAAATTTAGGCTATGGGAATTTGGTAGATAAGTAGGTAGGTTGCTCCCCCTGCATAATTCAACATCTTTTGTATCAGCAAAACTTCTTGTAATAAAAATTATTCAGGTTTGCCTACTTTGGCCTGCTTGTTGTTATATTAGGTACGAATATAAACATTTGAAGCTTTAACCAAATCTATTTTTGGTTGACTCTAACTAGAACATAAGATACGGTTAAAAATTGTAAACATTGACAAAAAGATAGAGGTTTATTATTGTAAGAAAATTTACAGGTTTAAAAAAAATTAGAGATTAATAGATAGTTCCATTGGTAAGATGGTGCTTAGGCGGCAATTCGCGATGATATTTGTAATTCGAAAAAAAGTTAAGACAAAGAGCAGCCAAAAGACCAACTGCAATAATAATAGGACCAACTGGGCTATCCAAGTGTCGTTCAGATCTAGCTTTAATATATTTTAATCGTTGTAAATATGTGGTATAACCCCAGATACCAGCAAACAAGGTAAGACCAAACAAAATATAAGCAACATATTCAGCAGTACCCTCAGATATAGAACGGCCAACAGAGTTATAAAGAGTAAAAGTTAAAGCAGAAAGCAAAGTGGTAATATGTAGCCACTTATTAAAAGTACGCTCATTAGCTAACCAAACTTTAGTTTCAACTTTGACAGGTCCAGAGTTACGAATAAGTGTAGTTGGTTTAACAACGCCAGGAGGGAGAATTATTTCCTCATCTTCAGAATCGACGTCCAAACGAGGGCCAGTAGGGTGGACAGAACCAATAAGAGTACTTAAAGAAGCTGAAGCTCTTTTGGTTTTCCCGTCAATTTCACCATCGGAAGAATCGTCATCAATATCAGCATCTTCTTGAACTTCTTCAGCTTCTTCCTCTACGGATTCCTCTGGAATTGCTGAGGGACCACCAGTAGAACTCTTTCCATCATCAACTGTTGGAGATTGTGGAAGACGTGGGATTGAAGAGGTTCGTGCTCTAATCTTGTTTGTTTCTTGAGCATATGAAGCAGCCTCTTTGATACGACGCTTTTGGTCTTCCCAAGCTTGCTTAGGGTCCTTTCGAATATCGTGCTCCAAATCATTAACCCAGAACGGCAAAGAATCAAGACGATCATCTTCTGCAAAAAGGGAAGCGATACCTTGAATAAACTTGGAAAATTTAGGAACTTCCTTCACAAGATGACTATTAGTCAATTCTTCAATCCATTTTCCATGACGTTTAATTGCAGGTGAAATAATGGAATTACCAACCGAACCAGGTGTCTTTGTTTTTCCTTCGGTTGAAGTTCTAGTAAGAATGCGAAACTCAAGAACCGCGAAAGGGAACTTGGAGACCTCACCCTTTCTTAATAACGAAATAGGATCTTTGATTCCTGGAGAATCAATATCAGATCTATGCCATTGATCAGGGTCACGAACAGGTCTATTTGAATCAAAAGAGTCTTCTCTGATGAATACAATATTACTATCTAAAATAGCTCTGACTCTATTATCACCAGGAATTTGAAAAGCGGTTCTAGTATAAACAGTTCTAAGGACAGGAGCAAGATCGTGCTCTTGAATAAAAGTTTGGATGTTCTCCACAGTCTTCTTATAGCTTTCAACGCTTGTTTCAGGGGTACCACGTTCTACCATCTTTCTAACAGATTTTTCCATATGATATTTGCCTTCCAGGAACGGCTGTAGATACTTCTCTTTAATTGTCAACTTCTCATCAGGAATATATTCTCCAGTAGCAGTGTGATCAACAACCTTCTTCTCAAGAGTAATTTCGGGTTTATCAGAAAGTTTTCCAAGCCATCTAAGGCGTAAAGAAGGGGAAACTTCGCTTTTTTTCAACTTAGCGTCATAAAGCTCTAGCGAAGGATTGTCAAAATATAATGAAGTGATAGTAGGATCTGCTGTTTCATCTTCATCATCGCCATTGTTAATATTGGACCCTCCGTAAATTAAAAGAGGAAGATGTCTCAAAATTCTTGTTTTCACTTCCATCACATTTTCGGGATGAACCCAGAACTTATAGGTGGTGTAATCGGTGTTATCACCACCCACAACAGAAGATAGACCAGCTGGTGTAGAATTAGCTCCAAAGTTTTCACCGAGAAAAGCGTATAATACTGAAAGTCTGTAAAGCAGAGGCGAATAATCTTCGGAGTGAAATGGTAACGCAGCCAAACGAACTTGGAGCAAAGGTTTGACCTGAAACTTTGATTGGAGGCGGTCGTGCTTCTTGACAATTTTAGTAAATCCAGTAAAGTTTAGACGGGAAAAAGTATCAAGGTTTCTAGCATCCTCAAGGATAGCTTCAAGCTTGGATTCAAAGGCTTTGGCATCCTCGATTTTAAAATTTTCTGCAGAGTTGATTGTCTTTTCAATTTCAGAGATTTCATCCGATAGTCTGCTATAGGTCTTAGTTTGGAATGAGTAAACTTTTTCAAGTTCTGAATCGAGAACACTGACAAAAGCAGTTTCATCAGCTTCAGTCCATTCTTCTTTTTGACCCAGAGGAAGCACGCTCTCCTTAAGAAGTTTCTTCAGTTTATCATATGCAATATATTCATCCTTCCAAGGAGGGTAGATTTCGCTAGCCAATCGAACACCAAACAGCATAATGCAATAGATTGATTACAACAAATGGGATGGAGACTTTGAAGATGTGATGGAAAAAAAGAATGTGTTCATGAAGGAATCTGTCGAAGTTTTGGCTTTTAATTCCATTTTTAATTCCTACTGACTTTAGGAAGCACGTGCAGCAAATCTTCAAATCTACTGCACACTTTACCCACGTTGGAAAAGCAACCATTTTCAGAAAAAAAAATCAGTTTGTAATTGAATAAAATTACATAAGCTGCATAGCAAAATAAAGCTCAAAAAATCAATGCTACTGAATGAAAAAAAAATAATAAAATAAAAATACGTACTTTACCCAGTAGAGCATTTATTTTGTACATACGGCTATCCCAGTAGGAAGCCTTCGTCCCTTTCAGTAAATTTACCAGATCACCATACACTTCTTCTTGATTTTTCTCCTTGTCTGGGCCATGGATGTGGAAAATGATGAAATCTATCTCACTCAGAGCTTTTCTTTCGAGCGATTCCCGCGAAAATCATCTTGTAATTTCCCCGAATCAAATCAAACGTCACAAGTAGAAATATGTAAATCTACTTTACGCCGACTTGAAGCAAGAAAGGAAGAGCTTCAGCACGCCCTGAATGAACTTCGACATAATAGATCACTAGACTCTGAATATGAATTTAGTAGATCGTCGTTTCTTTCCGCGCCAGATGATATTGAAGCTGTTTTATCGCCTCAATTGTCAAGAAATTTTTTATATTCTGTACGTCCAATTTTCAGAGACTTTGATCCTCTACTAGGAATGTTTCATAGTCTTACTTTTTCAAAGGTTGTACAATCTTATCGAGTAAAAATTAATATTCATGAATATGTGTTTTCGGGTGCTTCAACTTGCAGTACTCATTCGAAGTTAGTTACTCTATTCAAATTCGTCTGTACTTTAGAAGTGAACGCGTTTAATTTTAACATATCAAATTTTACTTTTGATCTTACTTCGTCAGCTCAACGTGTCCTTTCTCCTTTTATAGAGAATTGCCGCTCAAAAAATGACCTATCCAGGGCCCTTTATGGTATTTCAACTTATTCAGAATTACTAATGAAACGGTATCAAATATTTACCACGTTGTCAAAGAAATTTAAACTTGACGATACACACACATCTTGGCCTGTTGGAAATGTAATATCATTAGTCATTCCTTCTTCTACCACAACGCTTTCAATCACTTGGAATGTCGTTTTGTACCCTGACCAGTCAGATTCTGTGTCAATATTTTTGGCTTATCATCAAGGAAAACCGAACTTAACAGGAGTTTTCCTCTCACTTATTAAGGAAATTGGTATCATGAATGCTATTTCTACTTTGATCGAACTTCTAAGTGACTGAATATGAGTTAATCAATCGTGTAACATCCACTGCATCTTTTTGTTTTTTGAAATTCAAGTTGACAATTGTTTTCCCAAAAAAAGTTGCTTAACTATTGTAAAAAAAATATCCCAAATATGTGTGCATTTACTATAATAACTATATAATAACATTTGAACTTAGTATTCACATTTACTAATCTAGGACATGATTTTGTTAGTTGAATTAATTTATACCATATCATCGTTTGGTTTCTTTATCACTAACTCAGGAATATCTTCTTCATCCTCATCATCTGCATACCTTCTATCAACAGAATTTTGCGATAAATTGTTACTGAGATCATTTAATGGAACACCATCGTCGTCTTCGTCATCTTCCTCAGCTAACACATATTTATTGCTGACTTGACGGCGATGGTGCGGGCGATGCCATCGAGAAAATCCCGAAATCAGAGTGTCAACAATGTTTGCGGGTCTCTCAGTGTCATCATCCAAACTGTCCATGGAATCTCCAGATCTTGTCCCATCTTCATAGTGCACTCCTCTAGGTCGTCTTTCGTTAAGGAGAATGGCACGGCGCATAAGACGTCTATTTCTCATGACAAAAAATATCAGAACAGAAGTCAGAATAATAACAACAACAAGAGCAAATGCACCGGCTTGGTAATAAGCCTTCCAAGTGGCTTCCTCAATCTTGTCACTGGGTATTTCTTTTTCATTTTCGTCGTCTGCAGGTAGTGGGATCTTAGGTTCGCTATTCTTTTGGTTCTCGAGATCAAATCCTGGAATGCCAATAAACTGATTGAGCAATACTTGAGTAAGTTCGGGTGAATCCACAGCAACCATATGAGAGGCATTAAATATCTTGATGTATGTAATGTTTCGGCCAGTTTGAAAAGTTCCTGCTTCCCTACCGTAAGCGTACCAACTTTGTTCAGTCTCTCCGTTATCTAATTTAAATCCACCTGCATGCTTATTAGGTGTACCATGTTCACCTACGAGTGACTCACCACCCCAGATCATATTATCAATTAACTTTGTATTTCCTAGGTTATTACAGATCAAATCTTTATCACCATTGAACATTAGAACTTTTACTCCTAGATCAATAAGGCCAGGGATTAATGTAACGGATGGTGGAGAATTTTTGGCCTTAAAGGACGAGCTAATAGCTCCTGAGCATTCCTTCCATACAGTCTGATACGACGAATCAATGTTTAACGCGGTCATCACATCTTGTCTTCTAAGATAATCTGTAACTGCCTTCAAATTATCTGGCCAGTTCATGCCGCAGCTCGAATATGTATCGGTAAGTCTAATGTCATATACGTTCAAGCATGCTGATGAATCGTCCTTATTAACTCCTTTCTCGAGGAACATTTCTCGTAACATGATATTAAGAATTTCGTCGCAAGTATCTGAATAAATTGGTGCAGTTTGATAAGTTTGTAAATCATTCACACATTGTCTTTGGGCTGCTTCTACTCTTGCAGCTACTGAACTTCCAGGTTGAAGAATACCAATTTGGTACGAAAATGGTAAATAGGACAAATACTGTTGAACAGGATCGATCCAACCATTTCCAATCATAACACCTTTTAGATCCAACCATGAATCTCCTTGTTTTTCATTCTCGTCTAAAATAGCCTTAGCTATGTAAGGAATGTATTGGCCTGCATACGATTCCCCTGCAATGTAAAATTCATGATCTTGAATTTCTGGAAAGATTTTCATATATTCCTTCAAAAAAGATATCATATCGTCAGCCATTTCGGGTAGTTCATGTAAATACGAGTCTGTATCGGCGGTGCTGAAGCCAACGCCTATCGGTTGATCAACAAATAACATATTTGCATCTCTTGTCCAAGCACCTGGATTTGGTTCTAATGTATTTTTGTCTATTGCACGAAATGGTCCTACTTCCATCAGTGCCCCATCCATTGACGAACATCCTGGTCCACCATTAAGCCATAATACTGTTTTCTCCCGTTTTGTAGTGGTAAATTCGCTTTTAAAGTTCCAGAAAAACATATTACCATTATGTTCAGGTTTGACAGAAATTAATCTAATTACTTTATGTTAGACCTTATTTTCATGAATACTGAATTATGCAATGGTTCATAACTCACCCTGAATGCATTGTAGGAATATGACCATGATAGTTTTCTAACCCAGGAATACTGTGGACATAGTAACTGGCGGCAGATTTTCTAGATGCTTTTGCATCCACAATATGAAAAATCCCTACAACTGCGGTAGCTAGTCTTGATATGAGAACCATACGTACAATACAGCAAAATTTTCGAGTCTTCCCTGGCACAAATACCTTTAAGGAAAAGAGATAATTCCTGTAGAATTTGGTTTAGGAAGAATTAAATTAACTCTATCTATTTTCGGATTTCTGGACAAAGTGGTCGAATGCAAGTCCTGGATTACATAAGTATCAACTTCAAGTGAAAAAAAAAATAAAAATAAATAAAAAAATAAATCCTACTATCATCATACCTACTACGGTACATCTGGTTTCTGGTTTTCCCCATGGCTCCGCTATATTTCCATAATATGTCCAACCTGTCAAATCGAGAATATATAAATGTAACAAAAATACAACTCTCAGATAAAAAAAAATATATTTCTCTTCGTACCATGGCCTAACCCTGTATGTAAAAACATGAAATTTACCCTTAACCGTGGCTTAACCCTGAAATTTAAGCTGCGGAAATCTTGAAAAACTTGAACATAAATATATAAAAGTACCTAAACTTATAGTTACAAAAGGATCAAAGCGGGCATAGGCAGATTAGTGGCGGAGTAGGAAGGTATAGGAGGAGTCAATAGAACTAGGAATAAAAGAGTATAGGAAGGGTTACTGGGGAACAAAGGAAATAGTATGGGTAGGAAGATATAGAAGGGGCTAATAGGGGAATCAGAGAGAATACAAAGGAAAATCAATATGGAATTAGGGTCACAGTGGGGACATACAGAAGTAAATAAATAAATAAAAAACTGTCTGTAGATTCATTCGAAATCTTGCAATACTAGATGCAAGTCAAAAGGTGGAACAGTTGCGAAGAACAATTAAACTTTATTTCATCATTCTTTTCGGTAGAAGTTAAAAGTCCTACTATGTTGTATATATGCACAACGTCACTCTCTACATTCTCCAATATACATAAACATATATAAAGAATTAAAAAACATTAATTAATAAATTAACAAAGGGGCTATTATACATTAATCATTCAAATTTTAACTCAAATAAATTTCTATTTATCATTTTTATCCGAAGGTTCTTCTGGAGAATTTGAACTACCAGTGCTAAACCAACCCAGGTTGGTATCACTCTTCTGTCGTTTTATGGAAGACTTCCTTCCCTCCGCAGCTAGTGGTTCGGTTCGTGGTTGTTGTGGTAGTGGTACTAAGGGAGGTACATTCGTTACAGTCCTTGTGTCACCATCAATGGTATATGTGCTATTTCTCTCAACAGCCTGACCGTAGACTACTGGTCCAGAGACTGAAGGGTCCCATTCCCAGTCACCATTAGAATTTATGTACGATTCAAGGATAGCGCTATCACCATCCGACTCGGCATCCATAAACTCAGCTCCAGAACTGGCAGTTTGATAATTATAATCCCCTTCACTTACACCAGATGTATCTTCTGTATTATTTATTGATGCATGTCGAGCATTAACAGAAGGATCCATGAATTCAACGACTTCTCTGGTATTTCCTGGCGAACTAGAATAAGGAACAGCAGGACCAAAATCATGCCGTAGACCTTCAGAGTCTGAAGATGAATATGACCCAATCGATGCTGACTTTGCTGATCGATTTTCAGTAGTAGAATTTGAATCTTCAGAAGCAACACCACTTAAAGGTCTCAATATTGGTGATGACTTATCACGAGGCAATGATCTAGAATTTTCATCAACCATTTTTACGCTTGAGATTTCATTCTTAGATATTGTCGCTAATGAATTACTAGTATCTCTGCTTTTTTGTCGCCAGGAATTTTGAGCTCTACCTATAACTAGTTCGTTATTTTCCTCATCAAGAACGGGTGAAACATTCTCTCCCTTAGTTTTCTCCAACTCTGCCAAAATATTTCTGTGATTAGATTCCATGTTAGGAGAGTCACCTATATGTGTAAAGTCACTCCCCTTTTCAGAGTTCGGACTTTCAGGAGTTGTATCGAAATCAGAATAGGTTCCTTTTGGATTATCCAGTTTAAATAGATTGTATTTGTTTGCATCACCAGGAGATTCAAACACAGAATTGCTATTTATAACTGGAGTGTTTGAATCCTGAATATGTAACTTTTCAGAACTTCCATTAAAAGACGATTGGTGAAGAGGAGGTGTCAAAACGTCATTCGATGTTATCATTCTAGCTGAACTATCACGTTCTCTTAGAATTGGATTTGATATTTTCTTCCTGTCACCTCCCTTTTTTCTTCGTCGGTAACACCAAAACAGTAATATTGCTATCAGAATGACCACAATTGGAATAACTGTACCACAAACAATAGCAACGGTTTTATTACTATTGGAATTTTTTGACTGAGATTGAAGTGAAGTTACGGTATCAGTAGAAGTAGCTGAAGGTATGATTGAAGTTAATGAGGTAGAAATTTGTGTAGCGGAAGGACTTGATGTTGTAATTGAGCTGGATATTATTGAAGACTCAACAGCTACAATACTGAACACCAGTTTATTTCCTTCGTATGAATTATCAAAAAGTGTAACCTCTGTATCATTGAAAGTATCTGGTGTATGACCATTGAAAGTTAAATTGCCTGAATGAAATGTGATCCAATTTGCTTGTGGGGAATAAGAAACAGAAATATTAACATCTGAGACAGATGAATTAATTGCAAAGCTAGGGATCGTGTAATTAAAATATTCACCTTGAGTAGCATTAACATTTGGAAGGGTAGATTGTGTAAAAAGAGGATATGATTCATTTAGTGGCATTGAATCGGCAAAAAATTCCAAAAGGATTTGGACATTATCTCCATAGTTATCATAAATTGTAAGAATATAAGTGTCATTTGTGAATTCTTCAGGTACAACTCCAAAGATATTAGTTAAATTTGCTTCAAGCCAATCACTATCTACTGTTACTGTTGAAATATTTTCAGCGGTGACAGGTTCATCATTCAAGAAGACATCAGAATATGGGATAAAAGTTAAAAAAGACTCTTCTGAAGTAACATTAAAATCCATAGAAGTTATGGTTGTTGAAAATTGTCGTGCCCCAACCAAAAAATTGAAGCTAAGACCAGGACTTGAAAAGCCTGGGATTTGAATTGGTAACAAGGATACAGGATAAGTTGAAGAAGGGGCAACCTCTGAATTGACGGTAGGGGCTACACCTGAGAAAGTGAGAGTGCTCTCATCGAAGGATATCCAGATTGGCAACGGAGTATGCGAAGTAGATAAAGATGCAAACTGAGTAATAGGTAGGTCAGAGGAAGCAATAAATATGTTCCTGTCAAAGGAAACAGAAAAATTTTGACCAGGGATAAGTATCAAGCTATCAGCCGAAGCAACGTTACCAGAACTTTGTAAGGCTGTAGATATTGCAGATTCATCAGATACATATGCCAGTGTTTGGCTGGTCAATACAAATGTTGAATTCACTTCAGTTTGACCAGAATCGTCACTTCCCATCAACCCAAAATCAATATAATTGAGTGTATCATTTGAAGATTGAGGAGCAGTTCCCGCAAACGTTCGTGTTGAAGATTCGAAAGATAACCAATCCGGTAAATTTGTTGCAGAATATGAGACTTCAGAGACGTCTGATGTGAAAGTATCTGATGGTAATTGGTAAGAAAAGTATTTACCGCCTTGTATCACAGGCGGTGATTGCTGGTGGATAGGATAAGAGTATAAAGGGTCTGCTAAAGTATTGGGTAATAGTAGTAATAGTAACGTTAAAAAAGTTATCGTATAAATGTGTGACGTCCAGAATTTCATTTTTTTCGAATTCCAAAAGAATGTGATGAGGGTAAGGGAATGACAAAAGAGCGACTATAGAGACATGAATGAACGACTAAGTTAGTTGGAAAATAAATTAGGAATCCAATGGATTCGCGAAAAGGAATGGACGAAAAACCTGGACGTCGACGATATAGAATGAATGAGTAGTAATGTATTGAAGGGAGGAGGGAAAAGGAAGGAAGAAAAGATGGAAAGGAAGAAAAGAAGGAGAAATAAGGAGGGAGAAATAGAACAAAAAAAAATTAGATCAATGATTATGTACTCTATGTATGTAGTATGCACAGTGTATGTACATACTACATATGTAATTACAAATAATATGCTGTCATAATGCTTAAGAGTTAAGGGGGATTAACCACACCTGGCAGTTGTAACTTGTATCAACCAAATTTATTCAAGTTAGTAAAACCAACATTTTGACATAAAACTATAGTATAAACCTTCACAAGCCAAAATTTATTTAAACAAAGAAAAAAGGGTTAACAGCCTTTCAAACATAGCACCACTAATATGTATGTATATACATGGCACGTACTCAAATGTTCTATAAATTTTATTGCCCGTTAGGTTAATTTCAATTTTGAAAAAATCTCTTTTTCTACGATAATACAATTAAAAAAGACTTATGCGGGAAGATGTAAACACAAATGAACTTTCTTTCCCCTTTAAAGTTCAGCTTTCCATTAGTATTAATCTTTGCAACCAACCTTAAATTGCTTAAATTTAGATCACCGTGTAAATGTTTCATGAATAATCCCATAGATGATAATACGTTCATGTATTCCTATGCATAATATACTGGAAATGAGGTGGATGAACAGAAGGCTGGTGTATGTACATAGTAGTACACATGGCATTGTACATAGTATACGATACACACTGATGTGTGCACTGCAATGTTGGATTAACCGAACCCCTTTTCTGCATCTCATTCCTATTTAGGCAACAATTTGTCTCATTTCAATTAAACTTGTAGTACCTAGTCCTATGTGGGAAGTACATAAACTACTAATAATGTATAGAAATAAACGGTTAACTCACCTAGTTTTTGTATACATAAGAAAAAATATATAAAAGAAGAAGGGAAATGAAAAATGGATCCATTGAATTAAGTTGTTGTCCTGACTGATTAAACTACTGTAGTATAAAGGGTAGGTACGTAACCCGAATACAGGTACTATGTGTAATACGGGATATTGGTAAGTTATTCGTATGTGATGATGTAACACTATGTAGGAATCCAAATAAGTTACGCATGTATGTTTTCTCAAGTTGGCTCTAATTTTGAAGTTACCCCAGTGTCTGGAGTCAAATGCTTGTTTGTACCATGTAGGGAGAGAAGTTCAAAAATTAAAAAGAATTAAAATAGATATACAGAACAATTTATTTTAACACCACTGTGTATATTCATAGGTACTGAAATATATACTTAGCAAAAGCGTTCTCTTCATAACTGAATACAACACTGCTACTTTACTGATTTTCTGGTGTTACTACTGCGCAAAAAATATAAAAATATGACAACCAAGGGATTCGAACCCTTGCATCCGAAGATATAAGGACCTTAACCTTACGCCTTAGACCGCTCGGCCAGATTGCCAGTTTATATTTGAATAATTAAATTTAATATTTTAACCTTTTTACAAAATTATTTGCAAAATAAAAATTTATTTTATTTAAATAAAGGCAAAGGTTATATAGCAGCTCGCGACCCTCTGTAGCTTATGTGGTCTGGTCGGTAGCTGCTCGCGCACAATTGAGTGGAGTCTCGGGTTCGAGCCCGTCCTGAGTCGGTTTGTAATGGTTTTTCCCTGGGAAGGGTAACCCTCCACATCTGGGCGTAATGAGATTGCCCGCGACGGATGAACAGGTTTTCCCATTGCACGTGCATCGGTTAAGAGTAACCGATCCGAAAAATTTAACC